>PVJA010000354.1:0-184345 GCA_004027025.1 Myocastor coypus | reverse complement strand
TGGTGGCTCACGCCTGTAATCCCAGCACTCGGGAGGCTGAGGCAGGAGGATTGGTGCGAGTTCGAGACCAGCCTGGGCTACAAAAGTGAGCTCAAGGCCAGCCTCAACTGCATAACGAGACCCTGTCTCAAAAAGACAAAAAAAAAAAAAAAAAAAAAAAAAAAAAAAAAAAAAAAAAAAAAAAAAAAAAAAAAAAAAAAAAAAAAAAAAAAAAAAAAAAAAAAAAGATAAAAGTAAGTGGGATAACAATCCTCAAGTGAAGGGACAGTTTTCAACTCATGCTCCATGGTATTCCTGTCTTTAGTGCTTTTCCACTGAAAGGTACAATCCTCTCAAGATTTAATAGTTTTTCAACCTTTATGACAAACCTGCAATCTTAGTCACAAGATCTTTATACATCTAATATTATATCCAGAATACTGTTTAAACCATATTTTGTAACCTTCCCATTAATTTGAGAATAGTAAGATATTTTCAAAATCAAGTGCCCATTTAGTTTCTCAAAGCTTCCAATTGCTTTGATCTAAAAAGATCAAAGAAAGATCAACCAGATCAAAGACTTTGCCTTCACTACTAACACAAAACTGTGCCACTTCTCTTGGTCCTGGGTCTCACAATAATGCAGTTCCTTTCTACATCCGGCAAATTTCTTCCAAACCCTTCTGTGATAGGTAACTATGTCAACCTGAGTAAGAAACACTCAACTGAATTTGATCAGTGCCGTTCTAGGTAGAGAAGGAATTTACTGTAGCCAGGAGATCCACCTTGGCTGTGTGTGTCACAAACCAACAGGCTTGTTGCATGAGTGGAATACGAGAGAACTTAAGAAGGAAGGTTCACTTTTGTTTCTTCAGAGGAGCTCTAGTCTTCACCTTCACCTTTGATGTCATCTCAAACACTGACATTTAGCACTGACTCTAGCTTCCCAGTATAGACCTTTCAGCTTCCTAACTCGGACTTCCACAGGACACCACAGTGAACACCAGGCCCTCCAATGGATGCTTCAGATCTCCAACGTGCACACAGATCTGCGCTATTCCACACTCTGACACTGTGGGTGCCCACTGTAAGCTAAATCTTGTAAATCCTTATGTATTCGTACATCTTCCATTAAATGTCTCGAGTAAGCACTGAATGATATACCTTCCTACAAAGTTCAACTGCTTGTTTACATTTTTTATTCCTTTTTGAAAAAGAATCAAAGTTACATAATTAATTCCTATCTCAACTAGGAATCTTTCACTATCACTTCAGTAGAAAAGCTCTGCATGGAGATAAACGCGTAGCTCACCCATGATCTCCATGAGTAACTTAGGATTCGATCTTCCTGCTGCTACGAAGCTGACCAAAAGCCAAGCACATGAAAAACTACGAATTCTACTTGTCAAGTATACACATAATCAATATGGTTTAAATTAGAAAGCTTCAACTTGATTTGAAATTGGATGTTATTTTTGCTTTCACCATTACCATAAAACTGTTAAAAGAGTTCTTATGATTAAAATGGAAAATTCTGGCTTGCAATGCTCAATAATCCATGGGAAAGGAAAAACCAGAGATTGACAGTTTCCAAATAATTACTAGATATATGGTAATGGTATTTAGTCAGAATTCCTAGAGCAAATAAAAAGACATCATTAAAGACCTAATTTTGTTGGGCGTGGTGGTGCACACCTGTAATCCCAGCACTTGGGAGGCTGAGGCAGGAGGATCGGCGTGAGTTCGAGACCAGCCTGGACTACAAAAATGAGCTTAAGGCCAACCTGAACTGCACAGCGAGACCCTGTCTCAAAAAAGACAATTAAATAAATAAATACATACATGTATACATACATACATACATACATGCATACCTAATTTTGATTTATAAGATGTTTGGCTACTATGTTTATGCTCACTTTTACATACAAAGCTACTGACAAATAAGCAAATGCAAATTTATTAAATAAAGATACAGACTTGACAAAATTTGCTGTTTTCTGGTACTATAAGTTTAACACTTCAGCCACAAAGGTAGAAAGGATAATATAACCATCTATCTTCAAATTTGCTCTTTTGACCAAGAAAAATACAAAATTTCTTCACTCGTGGCTCTCAACTCCTAGTGATCCCACTACTTTCATCCTCCCTACTGCTGAAATTACAGGTGCCACCATGCCCAGACTTGGTGGTCAGTGCAGCATGCCACAGGGGCAGGGCTGGTGCAGCATGTGGTGCCAGGGATAGAACCAGGCCCCTAGTCTGCTGAGCTATCTCACTGGCCCTCCATTTATTATTGATATGAACATTTTTTTTTCACAGTAAACCAAGGGCAACAAAATCTTAGTACCTCACCCACTGTTTCGGCAACCCTGTACACAGTTACAAAAGTGGATTGAGATTTGGAGAGACTGAAAAATTCCTATTTTTCTCAAGCCACACTACTAATAAATACACAGCAGACTCAATATTCAATGTCTCCCATGCTATGTGTTCACATGGTTCCTGTAACTGTTGAGTGAAAGGACAAGTTTTTAATGCAATGATTAACCCTCAAGGTAGTGGCATGTAAGGGACAGGTGCTATATCATCCTCCAACAAAAACCGCTCACCTTAGGATCAGCCAGATAGCTCAGGGAACTAAAGCGCCTGCTTAGGTAGGTGCAGGCCTCACATACTGTGCTGGCCCCACCCTGGGGGTGCACTGAGATGGAGATTGAGACCAGGGGTGGTGGCAAACTCCTGTCATCTCAGCACTGAGGAGGCTGACAACATGAGGATCACTGCCAGTTCAATCTGGGTAGTGAGACCCTGTAGATCCTGTACTAAATATATTTCTGACTATACTGGTCAGCCATAGATAGTACAAAAACTAAAAGTCTATTTTCTATCTCTGAATTAAATACCACGATGATCAATACACAATAAAGAGACAAAAATAATGCTATAAATCACATGGGCCAGATACTGCACCTACTTGGCAGTACTCTTGTCTATTCTACCTAGCTATTCTCAACAGAGCTGAAAAATCCCACTTTTATGAAAGGCAGCTAACCTAGACTGAACTACCACACAGTTCAACAGATTGTACTGGATCTATTATGGAACAAAGCAAAGATGTGATGCTTCATCTGTAAAAGCTTAAAAGCTGTGAGAGGAAACCAAGCTTACACAGGCATTTGAGCTCTCAGGAGGGCCACCCAAGGACACTGACACGATCAATCAAAACATGAGCTTGGAAGCAGCCCTGCCCTGACCACATGAATGACCTGCTCCAACTCATTCCAAGCCACTTCGATTCCATTAAACTCAAGTTCTGCTGTTTATCTCCCAACAATTAAACGGGTAAGTCTCCTCAAGACCCTAATAAATTTTCTCTACTTGGCTACAGAAATGAAAATTGTCCACAGTAGTTATTTTTACAGTTGGGTTCTTTCTCTAGACTGAGTTCCACTCAAATCTGGTAGGTCTCAATTTTATAAGCAGCAAATGGAAATAACACATCAGTGTTCTAAATAGACAGTGAGGAAATGCCGAAAGCCATCCTAGGTACACAGAAGGTAGCATAAGCATCAGTTTTCTTCTCCTTTCACCTCTGACAGATTTATTCTGGGAATTCTTCTTCCCTAATAATCACGAAGATTATCATGGCAGAACTAAAGAACACTAAAAGTAAATCAGCCCATAAATCCAAGAGGCAAAGCAAAGAAGTAGCTTCAGGAGGTCAGTGGGGACCTGAGTAAAACCCTTAGAGTTCCTGTCCTTCCAATCCCATAAATGTATTATTCAGAAAGCTGAATAGCCAGTCACAAAGAATAAGAAATACAGATGCTGGGCACGGTGGTGTACCCTATAATTCCAGCATTTGGGAGGATAGGATGAGATCTTCTCCATGAGTTTGAGGCCAGCATGGGCTACGTAGACAATTCAAGGGTCAGCAAGATAGCTCACTGGACTAAGCACCTGCTTTGCCATGCACAGGGACCAGGGCTTGATCCCCAGTCCTGCATGCTGTGCCAGCCCTGACCCCAAGGCTCGCTGAGCTGGCCACATGTCCGAGCGTGGTGGTGCATGCCTATAATCTCAGACCTGGGGAGGCTGAAAGCCGGAGGATCACTGCAAGCCCAAGCAGTGTAGTGAGACCCTGTACCAGATACATAAAATGAAAAACTAAATCAACAGTTCAAGACCAGTATAAGCTACAAAGCAAGGGTTTGTCTACTCTTCTACTGTCTCCAGAGACAGAGAGAGAGAGGGCAGGAGGGGGAGGGTTCATGATATCAATTTAGCTGCAGCCCGAAAGAACCTAGGTTTTTCAGTACTTGAAAAAAGAGCCTTGAACTATGAGACCACGATGGTAGGCAAACTACTCACCTCTGAGATGACAAGTAAGACTCCGAGGGGAGCAAAAAGAGGGAGACAACCCACATGCCGCTGCCACGCACTGCTCCCTGGCGGACGCTTTGTTCCCTCCCTGACAGAAGTATGCTTCGGCTGGGATTAAGCAGACCCTAAGCCCCCTACATTCCCACTGCATTGCATTCTGTCTGGCCACGATACAAAGAAGCAGAAGAGATGTGTTCGTCTCACCCTAGCTGAGCTCTCAAAAGCTTTTCTGGTATCATTACACAATGTGCTGCAAGGAGACTATGGCCCCGTGTTGGGAGGGAGGGCAGTGTCCATTCTGTGTTTTCACTGCCTTGAAGACCTATGGGTTTAGGTTTTTTGTTTTTCCTGGTAGTCATGGCTATTTTATGCCACAAGCTGTTTGAAGGGTCAGGGTTAGAGAGGAAGGGAGAGGACGAGATGGGAGGGAAACTTATTGATTGGTCTTGTCTAAAAGTTTGTGCCAAGATACTTGAATTTAATTCCAGGATGTAGAAGAGTTCTGGGTAATGCATCTGAATCTCTGGAAAGAAATCCAGTTTTCTAGCTAGAAAGCGACTCCTGTGGTAACAGCAATGTCCACGAATCATGGGGACTGTATTGTTCTATTGTTCTACTTTCTTTCAATGATCAAAGAAAACCTTATTCAGGACCCCCACCAAGAAAGAACTGGAGGAAGTATGTCTCCTCCACACAGACACACCGAGAATCTCAATCTCAGGCTCAATTCCTCCTCTGGGTTAACACCAGAAATGGCACAGCAGTCAGCGTCTGCCATTCCCAGACCATGGGGAAGCCCCGGTCAGCAGCAAGCAGCCTTCCATGGCTGGGCCCAGCTGCGAGGGCCCCAGAATATTGCTTCTGCATGACTATCTGCACTTCAAATTCTATATCCCTGAATGTCTGGGTTTGATGCTCTACCCATCAATCTCTAGCTGACATTCACAGGGCATAATCTAATCATTCCTATATTGAATGAAGATTTATATGATAACTAAAGAATCTTCTACTTTATGTATATATTCTTCCTTGAGTATGGTCATACCAGCTTTTCCCAGGTCCCAAATGACTCTTACCCTCCTATTGGTGATAGGTTCACCATGCAGCAGAAACACAGGCAGAAGGAAAAAGAGGAAAGGGCTTTATTTTCTTTGAGGACATGAGAGAGAATACGGGGAAGGATGAGGAATGGTCTCTCTTGATTAGACAAACGGAGTCCGAGGCTTTTATATCCTTTTGTGAGGGGTGGGGCTTGGAACTGATGTTTAGATATACCTGAGGGAGCTGACTGGGGGTCTTCCCTGAGGCATCAGGGAAGGGTGAAAGCAAATTATACCCTGGGCTGAGTTGGAGAAGAAGGGGGGTGGTCTTTTGTTTTAAAGGCATTGGCTATATTAGATGACCACCATAAGGATTTTAGCGATTCATAGTAGGGCCCGAACCTATCAGTTTGCATGGGAATGAAAAAAAGGTATGGCATTTCAGCAGCAGGAAGAAAATCCCTCTCTGACCCTCCTCTTTTGTACATGCAAACTCCATTAGAGCTCTCACAGTAGCACCATCCTATAGGAAACACTCACGAAGCTCTAAATATAAAATCCTCACAAAAATGGTCCAATTAGGCAGCTTAATGAGAATTATAAGTCTGAGTCCAAATCTGATCTTTGCTTCTGTTTTAATGTTTAAATCTTTGATCCACTTTGACTTGAGCTCAGTGCATGGTGATAGACACGGGTCTAATTTTAGTTTTCAGTATGTGGAAAGCCAATTTTTCCAGTACCACTCATTAAAGAGGCTTTCTTCCAGTGAATACGTTTGGGCCCACTGTCAAAGATAAGATGGCTGAGTGTGTTTGGAGTTGCCTCTGAATCTTCTAATCTGTTCTGCTGAACCTCAGGTCTGTTTTGCTTGCTGTTATCATGCTGATTGTATCACACAAGCTTTGTAGTATAATTTCAAGTCAGGGATTGCGATGTCCCCTGCCTCGCCCTTACTGCCCATAATTGCTTTTGTTATTCTAGCTCTCTTCTGGTTCCAAATGAATTTTAGAAATGTTTTCTCTAGTTCTGTGAGATATGCTAACGGTAATTTAATTTGAGATTGCATTGAATCTCTGTATAACAGTTTCGGGAGTATGGCCATTTTCACAATGTTCTTTCTTTCTACCCAGCAGCAAGGAATATCTTTTTTTTTTTTTTTCTCAGAAATCTTCTTCTATCTCTTTTTCAGAATATTGTAATTTTCACTGGTCTTCCTTTCCTTCCTTTGCTGGATTGATTCCTAAGTATTTTTTTTTTAATTTTAGGGGTATTACTGTAAAGGGTGTTGTTTCCCTAATTTCTTCCTTGGTGCATTCATTGTTTGTGTATAGAAATGTTATCAATTTTTGATTACTGACTTTGTGTTCAGCTACACTATTTAATTTAGCTATTAAATCTACAAGTCTCTTAGTGGAGTTTTGGGGTCTTCTATGTAGAATATCATGTCATCTGTGAATAATAATAATTTTACTTCTTCCTTTCCTGTTTTTATTCCTTTTATTCCTATCTCTTATCTAATTGCTCTGGCGAGTGTTTCCAGAACTATACTGAACAAGAGCAGTGACAGTGGACATCCTTGCATTGTTCCTGATTTTAGAGTGAAGACTTTCAGTTTCTGTCCCCCTAGTATGATGTTGGCTGTTGGTGAGTCATACATGGCCTTATCAGGTTGAGATAAAAACCATCTACTCCAATTTTCTGCAGAGTTTTTATTATGCATGAGTGTTGCACTTTGTCAAAAGATTTTTATGCATCTATTGAGGTGATCATGTGATTTTTGTCTTTGGCTCTATTGATGTGGTGTATTATATTTATAGATTTATGTATACTGAATCATCCTTGCATTCCTAGGATGAATCCCACTTGGTTATAATGTATAATCTTCTTGATAATTTGCTGCATTCTGTTTGCTAGTATTTTATTAAGGATTTTTGCATCTATGTTCATTAGGGAGATTAGCCTGTAGTTCTCTTTTTTGGTTGGGTCTTTCTCTCATTTTGGTATCAGAGTAGTACCTGTCTCTAGGAATAAGTTTCTGGGGTAGTTTCCCCCTGAAATTTCATTGAAGAGCTTGAAAAGAATTGGCATTAAATCTTCTCAAATTTTCTTGTAGAAGCCAGCTGTGAATGCATCAGGACCTGGATTTTTCATTGTTGCTAAGTTTTTTTAATTGCATTTTCAATTTCATTGGCTGATATTGGGTTATTCAAAATGATGATAAATCTGTTGGAGGAAGTAGTAGCTAGAATGTCTTAAAGACACAGGGGTAGGTAGAGAGTACATGAGCAAAAACCAAACTATACAGAAAATACTTCAAAGTATCACAACCAGAATTGCATCTTTTAAAAAAGTTTTTGTACATCAAAAGAAACCACCAACAGAGTAAAAAAGAAAACTAACTAGCTGGGAAAATATTTTAGCCAACTGTCCCTCAGACAAAGGACTTCTATTTGCAATGTATAAAGAATTTTTTTAAAAATTGGGCTCCAAGATTCAAAGACCCAATCCAACAGTGGGCAACTGTGATGAATATAAACTTCTCAGATAAAGAAATACAAATGGTAAATATATAAAAAAAAAAAATGTTCAACACCACTGGTCACTCAAGAAATGCAAATTTTTTTTTTTTTTTTTTTTTTTTTTGTCTTTTTGAGACAGGGTCTCACTATGCAGTTGAGGCTGGTCCTGAGCTCACTTTTGTAGCCCAGGCTGGTCTTGAACTCGCACCAATCCTCCTGCCTCAGCCTCCCGAGTGCTGGGATTACAGGCATGCGCCACCACGCCCAGCAAGAAATGCAAATTTAAACACTGAAATTCCACCTCACCCCAGAAAGAACAGCTATCAGCAAGAAATAACAAATGCTGGAGGGGCTGTGCAGAAAAAGGAACCCTTTTCTATGGTCACTGGGAGTACAGACTGGTACAACCACCATGGAAAAAAATAGAGTCCTCAAAAAACTAGGATTGGAGGTCCCATTACACCAGCTATTCTCCTTCTGGGTATTTTTCTAGAAGAACTGAAAACATTATACCACAGCAGTAGTGTGTACCCATGTTTATAACAATGTAATTTGGAATAGCTAAATCTTGGAAACAACCCAAATGCCAGTCAACAGGAATGCATAAAAAAGACATATTTTTACACAATGGAGTAACACTCAGCTATTTTTTTTTAAAAAAAGATAAATTTGCAGCTTTTATAGGTAAATGAATGCAATTGAGAAACCATATTTACAAGTAAAATAAATCAATACCAAACATCATGTTTTCTTGCTAGTGTAAGAACCTGAAAGACGACATATAATCTGAAAGGTGTAATACATACTATGAGAGGGAAAGTATCTATTCAAAAGGAAGGAATTAATGCTTAAATTTTTCTTCTCTTTTTTAAATTTCTTACAGCTTTTCTTTTTACCAATGTTGCATGCTTATATTTGGTAACCTAAACAACTAATTTGAAGACATTGTACAATATACCAACTACTGTTGAATTCCTATTATTTTGTTTAGTGAAATTTTGTATCTGTATCATTTATTTATTTTTTAACTATGTTTTATTGTTATTAAAAAATCTGAGCTTTGCCATCAACTGTGACACTGAAGTAGTCAACTTCCTTCTGGGACTTTGATTTTCTAATCTATGAAATGAAAAGGAGGAACCAGATCCTTTGAGCTGCTTCCAGCTCTGTGAGTATCCCAATCACATCTCATATTCATTCTCAATGGATTTCCATGGGATGCTCCCTCCTCTTGCACATGGGGTTCAGCCCTGTGACCATCAGCTTCCCAGTACACATCAATGACAGGAAATAAGCTGCATCTGCAATGCTGCCCTCCTCCCCACACGGCTCCTCATTCCTATCCATAAATCAGCCACATTTCAATTCCATTCAAACCAACAACTTGCTAGTCACAGACAATACCAAGTCTCTAGCACCTGAACATCCTTGCTGTTTGACTTACAAGCTTTTCAGATTCTTAAAATGAGGTATTAAGGTTGAATTAAATGCTAAATATCAAAAAAAGCTGCTCCTACTTTGCATGCAGACAAGACCTTGGCTCTCTGATCAGCAATGAAAGGACTACCAGCAAATCTGTTGTGTGCAGAACTGTCAACTCCAAACACCAATTTAAGGCCAATCAAATTTTTTCAGATTCTCTTTCCAAATATATCAAAACTACATAGTGTGCAAGTTACACTCTTTGAATCAAGCCTACAACTGCAGCTGAATAGCATAAAAATATTATGCTTATGTAAGACAGTGCTACCTATTTATATTTCATAAGCTTAATGTACTCAAGAAAGTAAGTACATGTCCTTGTTAATGCCAATTTTTTATTTTGTACGGTAAAATACACTCAGTGTTGCGGCTCAATAAATTTCCCTTTTGATTGTGATAAAATGTAAGTTTTTTTGTTTTGTTTTGTTTTGTTTTGTTTTGCTTTTTGAGACAGGGTCTCACTATGCAGTTCAGGCTGGCCTTAAGCTCACTTTTGTAGCCCAGGCTGGTCTCGAACTCACATCAATCCTCCTGCCTCAGCCTCCCGAGTGCTGGGATTACAGGTGTGCGCCACCACGCCCAGCTAAAATGTATGTTTATAGTACTCAAACAGTGCTTGCTTTGGCAGCACATATAGTAAAATATGGTAATCAAGCAGTTAACAAAATGACTAAATATGAACATTGCTAGGCTGGACACAAGGTGTTTTTCCAAGCTATGCTTTCATTTAACCTCATGACCTCTCTCAGGAAGTACCCTGCTTGTCCCATAGAGGACTAAACGACTCCCCCCGCCATATAGCAGAGCTCAGAACAAGACCAGGAGCCAGCGAATGGCTCAGGTTCAGAGGTGGTGGAATGAAGTACTTGGGGCACCTCTCAATCACAGAGAAGGCACAGCACAATATAACTGTGTGCATTCTCCAGAAAATGTTCACCAAGCTCACTACAGAGAGATAAATGTAAGACAACACCATGTGAGAGGTCACCCATGACCCTAGGAGCCTGGGAGATCTATGTGAAGCTGAGCTATGCTGACTTCCTTACTCTGTACACTGGGACAAATTATGTAACTTCTCTAGCTTAGTTTCCTCATCTATAAAGTGACTGTAAGTATGTACCTGGTCATTCAGGGTAGTGCCACAAGGCTAACCTATAATACACACAAGGTATTTCATATAGTGAGAGCAAGGCAGAAGGTACACAGCAGGGTTGGTTGATATAAAACTTTCTCTAATATTCTCTATCTATATGCTATTCATTAAAATTCAAGGTTTAACCCAGGTTCTCACTAGGAATTTGTTGTCTGTGACTGAAAACATCTAACAGATGACTTGAACAAAAGGAATTTGGTACTTGTGTTTGATTAACAAATTCTATCATAAATCAATTTCCTTATCAATTGCATATAAGTGAAAAGAAGCAGACTGACAAACTTGAGCAAATAAAAGATCCAAAATTTCACTTGTCTTAAAAAGAAAACATGGGCCAGCAAGATAGTTCAACAGTCTAAAGCACCTGCTTAGGCAAGCTTGGGCAAAGCACAAGGACTGTGGTTCAATCCCCAGCATCACATGCCATGCCAGCACCACCCCTAGGGTAGGCTGAGCTGGCCACAAAAGAAAAAGAAAACAACAAATACGTATCAAAGCCACCATATGCAATATAAAAATACCAGCAATCCAATAGAGAATAAAAAAGGAGAAAATAAGGATGTTATTCTTCCCTGGGGTGCACCTGGCAGTGACAAGGTAAGCCCTGGTTGTCGCAGAGTAGAAGGTGAGTCTCATGGGCAGAGCTGAGGATGATTTGAGCAGCCCCCAGCCACAGGGCTCCCCCTTACAGAATTCACCTCCCACTGCGAATGAAGCTGAGACTAAACAGTCCCACCGTGGACCCATGGAAAGGCATTCAATCTCATGGACGTGCAAAACACAAGCGACAACTCCAGCCTATCACAGCGACAGAGTTCAAAACATCTAATAATCTGTACTACAAAGAGTATAGTGATATTGACAGTTGCATAGACTGCTTAAAACTTGAATTAGTTCCTCTTTAAAAGTGGCTTCATATCTTGATAAGAGTACATTTTCTAGCGTTATTATTCTTGTACCATTTTTATCTATATTTAGTTTTGTCTACCCTCACTCAACTAAGTAGTTCCAGGAATTACTCTTCTGTAATTCTTCACAGATAAATAAAAAAATTAGGAAGAGAAAAAAATAAATTCTACTGAATTTTTAAAATAATAAAAAGACTATATGTAGTAGGAATTCATTTCCTTTATTATTGTAGACTTTGTCTGAGGTGAATGCTATGTTAAAGTAAAAAACTTTACATTGTTGAAGGGATAAAAAATGAGTGCCATGAGTTAGTAGACAAGTAATGAGATCTTTTACTTTTTTCAGATACTTGTATCTTTAGGAATCAACTTTTCAGTTATGAAAACCATTAAAATGTTCAGAAATAATGAACACGATGTCAGGCTGAATCACAAAGATATAAAAATAATTAAAAATACTAAGTATGCAGTATTAACCTGTGTTTTAAGTAGCATTAATGATTTCTAAAAGTGAGGATGAATTATATCTTGGTAAATTAATAAAAAGAAAAACGGAAAAAAAGTAGCTTCATAAATATCTGTTCAATTTAAATAAGTACATACATACCCTTTGGTGCAGCAATTTTGTGTCTATGAATTTGGCCTTAGGTATTAACAAATGTACAGTAAGATAGTCACTAGTCATTTGTTTGAAGAACAGTAGAAGTTGTAAAGGTGCATGTTTAACACTTCATTTTGCTTAAATTACTAATATATGCCAGAATGGCATAATGTAGCCTTTAAAAGAACAAGGCAGATTCATTTGCACTGATTTGGACTACTAAATAAAAAAACACAGTATAATACAGTAAACAAAATACATTTGTTATGGTTTATGTCTAGTTGTCCCCCTAAAGCCTCATGCAGTCATGGGGCAGGGACTTCTACAGATTGTGCCTTGACTCATGAGTTACTGGGATTATGTGATTTAGTACTGATCTAGAGTTTCAGACTCAATCTATGACCCCTGGGATTATGTGTTTTAATACTGATGGGATTATTGGTCTGAGTACAGCTGGGGCTATGGGTGTGGTCTAGGGTGGATATCCTAAGGCAGAGAGCCTGATTGGAATATAAAGAGAGACAGAGAGACAGACTGAAGCTGTTGCTGTTGCTCTCTGCTCTCCTGGTTGGTCGACTGCCTCTATCGTGATTATTGCTGTTCTGTCACCATGAACTGGATGTTCTCTGCCCTGTTCCACTCAGCCCTGGGCCAGCCAAATATGGACTGAAACTTCCAGTAACTGTGAGCTAAATAAATCTTTCCTTCCTTCATTTTGAGTGTTGGGTGTTTGTCCCAGCAATGAGTAAAGAGTAACTAAGACAACATTACTACTTTCCCCAATACATTTACATATAGGCCAGTACATTTGAATTCTGGAAGCAAGCATGGAAATGGAAACAGACATCTGCCCCTAAGAAAACTCTGCAAAAGTAGAAAAGGGAAGAAAACTTACCGTTCACCCTATACTAGGCCCTTTTCTCCCTTTTAAAACTTGTACTATATGTTACATATTCCAAAAAGCTGCAACTTTAGAAGATGCTGTACAAATCAACTTTAAAAAACACATCATTAGATCAATTAACCCCTATTTTAGCATGAGTCAGTGGCCAAGAAATAGAGGCACATTTAGCTGGGCTAGAATATAAGGCATTTTAAACATAGCCTCTTGATAAAGGTACACGCAGAGTCTAAAAACCCACAGTGGAAACCCTGGGGTGAAAAGTCCAGAACCCGCAAGGAAAGGCTCATGATGGGGCCGTGTCTTTAGGTACAGGAGCAAAAAGGACCTCAGGACCCTGCAGGAGGGAGCTTGGCAAACAAAACCCTACTCTCCATCGTCCTACAGGCAAAGGAAGCCCCTGGAGCCTGTGGTGATAGAGAGGGTCCTTCTCCATACAATTGCCGGTCATTACTGTATTTTGACTACTGAACAACACTCACGTGTCTGGCTTTTCCTCAACAGCACACGAAGGAGTAACTCGAGAAAGCCACGTTAAACTAAGCAAACGAAGATAACCCTGGGAACTGGCAGGAGATAAATGAACTCAAATATGTATTAGGAAAACTATCTCTTCTATTACTATAAAAACTATTTTCCTTAAATTTAAAATTGGCTTTTGACTTTCTTCTCCTAGTGAAATGATTTTGATCCCACATCTCACATTTTTAATCCCTAGTCGTGCAATGCTCTAAGTTTATAACAAGGCACCTGCACATTCTGAGGCATGCAAGTTCTCATTTCAGTTTTCTGTGAAAAATAATAATAATAATAATAATAATAATAATTTTTTAAAAAACCTCAGCATGCTCCAGCAGTACTGGTCCCACCCAACTTCATCCTTTTATCTTGTTCCAAACAAGCTGTGCTTCCTTCGGGCCACCATGGAGTCATTCTGTTTCTGGCCAACTCCTTATGGGAACTGGAATTTTTAAAACTAAGCAAGAAAAGTGCAGTCATTTAGGGTAAGTTTGTCCAACGAGTCAAGGCCTCACGTACTCTGATCAAACTTGCCAGGCCAATGACACATCACCACGCAATATATCATGGGAGTGAGTGGTGTAAAATCATCCTTTGAGGCAAAGTGGAAAGCAGAGCCAACATCAAAGTACAAAAGGGAACACACTGAACATACTTGGACATCACAGTAAGCACTCAAACGACTACATACCTGCTTTTCCTATTAATAACAACGTAAGAATAGAACTTTAGTGTTACACAAGATCTCTGAATCTGCTCTCTGATCTCCTTTTGCAGATGAAAAAAAAGTAAGACCTGAAGAGACAGAACCAGCTCCAGAACTAAAGATTCACAATCCGTATCAGCTATACACAATGCTGCAAGTACTTAGCAAGTGGATATTCCACGGCAAATGGTTATTCCAGTTTTGAAAAATTCAACCACATCAAACCAATTAAAAATGAACCACGGAGCTAAATAGACATTTTTCTGAAGATAGAACACATGGCCACAAAGCTCAAGAGGCCAAATATCCTCAATCACTAAAGAAATGCAAAGCAAAGCTATGAGACATTATGCTACACACAAACACTATGGTGGCTATTGCTTTAACAATATTAAAGGAAGGAAAATAAGGGTTGTCCAGGATGTAAAAGGAGCCTGGAACAATGCCAACAAGAAAGTAAAATGAAGAAAACCTCTGTGGATACAGCTTGGTAGCTCCTCATAGAGTTAAATACAGAATTACCATACCGCTCAGCAACTGCATTTGTTAACGCAGGTTGACTCCCTTAGCTCGGATGCCTGGGAAGTATCTCAGAAGGAAAAGTTCTCTTGACTTGGGCATGGATGCACTGACTTTATTGCTTGAGCATCCATTCCTAATCCAAAAGTCTGAAATGTTCCAAACCTAAAGCTTTTTGAATGTCCCACTGGTGCTCAAGACATCTCAGATTTTGGAGTGTTTTGGGTTAGAGATGTTCCCTCTGTAATCACCTAAAAATTGCAAAGGACAGACCCATGTGCACATCAGCATCGTCTCTAGTAGTCAAAAGGTGGAGGCAATCCAAATGTCTAACAAGAGATAAAGAGACAGAAAGCAGGATATTCATGCAACAGATTATACCGCCTTAAAAACTGAAAAAAAAAAAAAAAGATTCTACATGATACATGCTTTATTTCAAAGCGTAAATGAACTTTGAAAATGTTGTGTATGCTAAGCCAAATAAATGAGCTACAAAAGGTAAGTATTGTCTGATTATACTTCTATAAAGCACCAAGAATATCCAAATTCCTGGGACACAGAAAGTGGAAGGGAGATTACTAAGGACTGAAGGAGAGCGGAGTGCAGTGGAGAGCTCCTTGCGGAATGGGTATAGATTCTGAAATAAAGTATGCAAAGCTCTACACCCGGATGGTGGGGACGGCTGTACAGCACTCAGAATGTACCCAAAGCATGAAATGGACACTGCAAAATGTATACTGTAAACTTTATAAAAAGATAAGTGAAAAAATGGCAATGTGAATTATACTCAGGTCTCAGGAAGATAAGTAATAAAACATAATTTTCCCCAGATTGACGGAATTGAGAACAGAGATTGTATTCAATTAAGGGGGGGGGGAAGCACAAAAGAAACAATTGTGAAAATCCCAGGTTACCGGAACAAGATGACCAAAACATAAAGGAAAATTGCTGAGATTTTCTGAGCAGATTCAGGACAATTTCTCTTCTTTGATCTGGAGGGCGGACTCTCAGTCCTAAAGCAAATGCTACAAGAACATCACTGCCCAGCTAACCTACAGTGCTTTGGCCATGAAGAAGTTTTTCTTTTTTCCTCAAGTTAAAAGTCAGACTCTCAAGCTTGGAGAGTTTTACCTTTCAAACTTGGCAAAGGGACCCTTCAGACAGCATGTGTAAAGATGTTTGGGTTAGAAATAACAGGTCTGCATCCCTCCAAAGTGCTGCATTTATTTGAACATGAGACAATGCTATCATTCAAATAAACACTTGGCATTCTCTCCTTTTGCAACAGCCAGGGCTCAGACGCCATGATGCACACTGAGTGTCCTCAGTAGCAACGGCCAGTGCTGGAAGTTATTTCTGTTATACATATACTCTGAGACCTCCGAAAGGTGCTTCCTGACTTAAGTGTTTTCTCACTTGTTTTTCTTATTTCAGGTCTCACAGAGATGTCAAAATAAAAGGCCAAGCCAGGGAGACAGCTCAGTGCTTCAGCACCTGCCTGGTAAGCACAAGGTCCTGAACTCGATCCCTGGTACCAAGAAAAGAAAAAAGAAAAAGAAATTCCAGAATAAAAACCCAATCAAGATGGCATTATGGTTGCTCTGAGATATCCCTAAACTCCTTGCCCCTTTCTCACTTTGAAGTCAAATGTAATAGCCTCCAGTAAGTTGGCAAAGGTAGATTAAGCCTCCAGGAGTCCAGGCCCACTTGACTAGGTTACACATGCAACAGAGGTAGAAGGTGACCTGAGAGTCTGAGGTCTAGCACCATCACTGAAGAAGTAAATCTGTGACAAGATGCTGGAAGTTTCATCTACATAATAATCTTGAGGCTAAGAAGGGAGAGTTTTCCATAGACCTGGACAAAATTTCCAAAAGATTTCTAAGAAGTCTACCAAGAAAAAATGAAAACCCTTAGAACAGAGTTTTTCAACTTTGGCAGTCAAATTTTCAGTCAAAATAATTTTTTACTATAAGAGATATTTGGGGGCCAGGGAGATAGCTCCGTAGCACAAGTGTCCTGCCTGGCAAGTGCAAGGTCGTGAGTTCACACCCCAGTACCGCCAAAAAAAGAAAGAAAGAAAAAAATCCCACTATAACAGATATTCTGTGTGTTTTAAAATGTTTATATCCTTGGCCTCTATCCACTAAGATGTTAAGAGCCTCTGTCTCTCCTTGCCCTAGTCTAGACAATCAAAAGTATATCTTGATGTTGTCAAATATTTCTCCCATGAGGGAGAGCAAAAAACTTCTCTGAAGTGCTAACATATGGACAATTTTTATTTACATTTTCACTATGGGTATGAACTGGCCATTTCAGAGTAACAGAAAGACTCCAAAAATCTAGACCTACACCCAGCCTTACTAAATCAGAATCTGAAATTTAACAAGTGCCACGTTGATTGTTATGGACACTTAAGAGTAAGGAGCACCAGGACTACAGGCTTTCTGGTAAGACTGTGTACCAGTTGCTATAATGTTTGTTTTCAAATTGCACATACCCAAAGGATGTCCAGAAATTATGACTAAAGGGAACAGAGCAAAAGTCGGCCACCCATACCTTTTATGCAATGCCATTCTGTGACACAACAACAGCTTGGAGCCTCTGCTTCACAGATTGAAAAACGCAGGCATCTGAGTCAAGAATTCCTACCCTGCAAACATTTCTAAATAGGTAAATTCGCTTCACTTATGAAGTCTCTGATACCCATCAGTAAAACCACATAATTGGCTACAACTTTCTCCTCTTGATCTATAAAGAACCTCTTTTAAATAGTCAAAAAAGACCACAAGAGCATAGCCTGGGAAGACACACAAATCAAGACAGGTTGAAAAGATGCTGGAAGCCTCCAACCTGAACCCTGGCCAAGTCCACCTGGGCTATGTCAGCCTGACTCCACACTGACTCATCAGAAGGGCTTGCTATTGTGAATGAGATGAAAGGGGCCATTTGTTAGGTTTTCTTGTCGAGATTCTGTCTTGAGGGAAGAGCAGGGCCTGATTTAAATCAGACCCCAACTTAGCTGCTGTTGCTGCTGAATACCCAAATACTTACAGCAAGCCACCATCGCATCAGATCACGTTCCCAACAACCCACTAGAACACAGGCCACAGCCCAGCTTCCAAGCCGACTTCTAGGATCGACTATGAAGCGAATTGGACACTATTACTCCCTGGTGTGGCATGTTTTTAAGAGTTAATTTCCTCAAATGAGGTCCCTCAGAGTTCCAAAATTTTCCAGTAATTGCCAGGTAAAAGAAAGGCTTCTTCTGGCAGACAACGACCTATAATATGATGGAGCTTGACAGGAGGGAAATGATAATTACCGCGGGAACAGCAGAGCCACAAATCTTTTACCAAATAAGGTTATGATTTCTGCAGTGAGTGGATTTTAATAAAAGGATATTTTCAGCCTGAAGAGTTCTGCTTCTTTCTGGAAAATGGTATATAATACAAAGTAAATGTTGTTTCGTATAAATTTATCTACTTACAAAGTATACAACTTTAGCTTGAATGTTATTTTATTTTTTTCTTCTCCACACAATGTCATGGTTTTCTGGGCACATTATGGGATCCTCAGATGTTTCTAATTACCCTCTGTGTACACCCAATAAAACAGCTGGCTCACGATGTTATTAATACCACAAGAAGATCCCGAGGGCTCATAAATCACTGTTTCTTCGGAAAGGGACAATGCAGTGGCAAAAAGCGACATAGTTTAATCTTGCTAAATAAGATTTTAGCTAAGAATGTTCTAGTACGTTTCCTAATTTGCCAAGAAAAGGGCAGTGGCGCTCTTTCATTTCCCTTTTGCCTCTTCCAGGGAAAACATGATCAAACTGAGGATGAGTTTTTGTAGTAGGAAAACTCAGAAAAGTCCCCGCAATCCAGAACAAATTCTTATGGAATCTGATGGGCATCTGAAGTTTGTCTACAGTGAAAAATCTCGCACTGCAGCATGAACTTGCTGTCTGCTGTCCCTGACTCCCACAGCTCTGCAAGAGGCCAACTCTGCAGCTGGGCCAGCTTTTTAGAAATTATTGCAAAAGTCTAAGCTCAAGATAATGAATTTGAGCAGCACGCTGTTTCTTAAACCTGCACCCTTCAACAAGAATAGAAAACCAAGTTTCAGTAAGTGTATCAAGAACAGCATCACATGAAATTGGCAAGCGGAAGGGAATCTGGCTCTTCTACTCTCCTCATTTGTGATATAACTTGGAGAATGCAGCTCAAGCTTCCTCACTAACTCTACGCCTCCCCATTTGGTAGTTATTTTATTTTCCTGGACTGGTTTGCAGGAAGACAATTGTGTGGCTGCCCTCAAAAACATTTCACATCAGCTGCGATGTCAGTTCCAAGAGGTTTTTCCAACAATCCCAAATTCATTGTTTCTTCTCCACTTGGGGAAAAAAAAAAAAAAAATCTTTACCTTGATAACTAAAAGCTGGTACAAATATCTGACCTACCTAATAGATGCAAGATTCAGCCCAACTGCTATGCCAATAAATGCTGCAGGTATATACTGTGTCTCAGAAATGTGATTATACTACCCACTTTATACTCAGATTCCTTAAGTATACTCCAGCTTAAGAGCTCACGGGTAAGTTAGTGCACTGACAGCAGAGTGAAGAGCACAAAGCACAGCCACATGTCATAGCGATGTCCCCATCTATTCAGGCTGATTACTTTGCCTTCTGGCCACAACTTTGGGTTCCAAAAATGCATGATACTGCTAAATACTGATCCCTTGCCAACAAACTCTAGCCAAGTACAAGAGATTTCTGTGTAAGCGAGTGAACATCTTAGGGAGAATATCAGATACACAGCAAAGAAGACATGGTGCTCACTGCACTGTCATTCTGCCATGTGATTAGAATTCTGGACAGGATTCTATACGAAGTCAAGCCGGCCCCCAGGGGGAAGCCGAAAAGCAGAGCCTTCTGTGAATTCCTATGAGAAGACCAAGGTGAAGAAATGGCAGAAACATCTACCTATCTCTCTTGATGCTCTCTTGTTCTTGGGGTTGCTACCTGCAGGTGCTATAATCTCTAGGGGACACACAGTGCAGATCCTGTCCACCCTCCCACAGCCATGGGCAACACACTGTCCACCAGGCCTGCACTACACAGGAGACAGACCCTGTGAATCAGGAGAGTCTACCATGTTCAGAGAAGGATAAAGCTCATCAAAGCAATACAAGAAGCCCCATATACCAACAGCCTGCTCCCTGTGGGAAGCCCCAAGACAGCATTGCGAAGAAGGTTAGCGCTTATCCCATTCATTTTACTAGCACAGAAGTGAAGAATGTCACCAAGAGATGAAATTCCCAACATGGGACCTGGGGCTAGTCCACACTACACCTGAACTGTACTAAGGGTCTGGATACCTAACTGTGCTTTTCCCAGAGAAGAAAGTACCCATGACCATGGAAAGTGCTACAGCAAGCCCTTGGTCATGCTTCTGGTGACCAGTGAAAGATCTTTTCCTGTGCCCACAAACTTCAAAGAGACTTCATGGTTACCTCTCTTCCATTATTCTACTTACTTGAGAATGAGTGATCTGTACGAAGGGAGGTCTCTCTACATGTCCCCTGCCACAGGCACCAGCATGCGCAATTTACCGTCAACAGAAACTGCATCAAGCATCTCCAAAGTAAGCATTGTGCTGGATCAGGGGCACCAAAACACAGCAGATGGGTCCTTGCCCCCAAGCACTCTGAGTCCAGTGAAGACACAGACACAGCAACAAATATGAGGAAGGAAGTTCTGCAGCATGACCATTGCTTGGATCAGTCCTGAGAATGAAGTGCCTAACAGCACAGGCTGGCTGGGCGGGCAATGGCGGCTGCAAGGGGAGGAAGCATTGTGGATACAGGCACGGAGCACCCAGAGACCTGGGGGCCTCTGGCACCTGCACAGCTCAGTGTGGCAAAAGCAAAGAATTACAGGAATAGAGGAAAGGGTATAGCCAAAGTAAAGGTGGGCAGAGCAGAATCCTAAAAGGCCCCGGATGCTACATGAGGCAGTCTGGACTTCCCCAAAGAGCATTCCATACTTCCAAGCTGATAGGCTAGGAAAGAGCACATACTTCGTGACGCTGTTTTGCAGACTTCAAGGAAAGCAGGAAGGTTAGTCGAGGCAGCCCAGTGTAACCCTCTGAAGGAGCCCATCCACCTGTGAGACAGGCCAGGCCCTCGATCACAGGTGTCCCTCTCACAGGTCTAGCAAATTGCTGAGCCCTCTCTTGCCTAAGGTCACTCTTTGAAGAAGTGTCCTCGCTACCAATGTATCTTCTCATGCTACACTCAGATGTCCGCCATCCCCTCACCACAGGCATTTTCCTCACAAAATAATAGGTCCACATGCGCTCAGTGTCTTAGTTCTTGGGATCAACCCAGCTTTCCTCATTGCAACTACCCCTTGCAGTCATCTTATTTTATGAAAAAGCAAGAGCTCCATACCAAAATCACATGCTCGGTCCTAATACAAGGATGTTGGAGAAAGAGGTGACAGACTTTGGCTCAGTTTTTAATACTGAAAATCTTTGACTTTGTATTCTAAATCATGAATACTCCTTCTGCAGTCATTCCAGAACCACCGCTTTCCACTCAGAGAATGAGACTTGCCTCTAGCCTAATCCAAATATATTATTAATTAAATTCCCTGATAGAACACAGGTGGATAGCTCCTAGCCCTGGGAAAGTCTGAATGAGTGCTGCAAATGCCAGCCTTCAGGGCTCCACAGTGTAGACAGAAAAAAAGGCATCCCTGATGCTCTCCACTGAGCTCTCTTCTGGCATCATCCAGGGCTCTCTGCTCAAATGTCTTCTCACCAGAGAGGCCTCCTTGGGCAAAGTAGCAAACCAGGTATCCTCGCCCCATGCACTCCCCATTTCTGAACCTCCCTTCCCACTTTGTCTCCCTTTGTAATGTTTATCACTACTGAACATAATTTCATGTTCCTCTCAATATATTTTTGACACAATATATTTGACATAGCACCTACATCCACTATATAGGTCTAGTATTTATTCCTAACTATGATGAGATACATCTAACGTAATAAAGTTGACTGTCTTAAACGCCTGTAAGTATGTGGCTCTTGAGCATGAAGTACATTCACACCGCTGTGAGGCCCATCTGCCAAACCTTTTCATCATGCAAAACTGAGCCTCTGCTTCCATTACAAACACCCCTATTCTGTCCCGTCTCTCAGCCCTGAAACCCACCATTCTACTTCCTGTCTCCATACATTTCACAGAAATAAGCTCACACAATATTCATCTTGCCGTGACTAGATTATTTCCCTCAGCATAATGTGCATATAGTTCATCTATTTTATACATGTTATTTTTTTTAATGTTGTAAGAAGACGAAGACTTCTATGTTTTAAAAAATCGTTTTAATTATTGGTTGACTGATTTGGTACAGGGTCTCACTACACAGCTTAAACTCATCATGATCCCCCTGTCTCAGGCTGCCCAGCTCTGAAATTACAGGAGTGTACCACCATGCCCGGTTCTGGTGGTCTGCACCACGTGCCCAAGGTTCCTAGGCTGGTACAGCATGAGGCACCAGGGATCGAACCCAGGTCCGCATGCTTGTCAGACAGGCACTTAGATTGCCAAGCTATCTCCCCAGCCCGAAAGACTTCTACTTTGTTCATTCTCATTACTCTAAAGTCTAAATCAAATATGAATGAATGAATCATCTAACATTATCCCTTGAGCAGTGTTCTACAGTTTAAATAAAATTAAAGCATTATGACATTTGCTCAGTTTTAGAAAAGTAAAACAACTTGATAAGACCAAATAGGTTTGCGAGTAGTGTCTTTGGCAGGTTTTTAGGCATTCTAAATGGCCCAAATGAAAAGCAACCTCTTTCTTTGGTATTTTATACTGGATTATTATGTATAAATATAAACTATATCTGTAAAATGCACCAAGGGGGAAATATAGCCAACAGCTCCTAGGAACCCACTGACATTCTCATACATAGCCCGGCTGTATCACCATCAGTGGCCCAAGCAATGACTACTGGTAAAGATTCAGGAACAACTCATTGTTGGAATGAAGTCACCAGAAGAAAGCCTCCATGTCCCCCGCACCTTGAGCTGTTCAGTGTCAGCTTATCCAATGCCTCCTAGAAGGAGAACCAACAGTCGAGCTTCACCATGGCAGTAAACTGGGTTTGTGAGACAGATGGGGAGATTTCCAGTGCCGTCAGGCAAACCTCAGAACAGCTGAAGGAAGCCATAGGTAACCACTCATGCACATACTTAGCTTCCTAAGACACTACTTTCCTAGCCGGGCGTGGTGGCACACGCCTGTAATCCCAGCACTCAGGAGGCTGAGGCAGGAAGATTGGTGTGAGTTTGAGACCAGCCTGGGCTACAAAAGTGAGCTCAAGGTCAGCTTGAAGTGCACAACAAGACCCTGTCTCGAAAAGACAAAATAAAATAAAATTTAAATTAAAAAAAAAAAAAAACAAAAAAACAAAAAAAACACTACTTTCCCACCTAAAAACACAAGGGAGTATTTGTTTCTCTTTCACAAAATGATTGCTATCTACATCTCCTTCTCAGGGAATTTCATTAGCAAGTCCTGAAAGAGTAAAACCCAAATTTCTAAGCCTGAAAGTCACAGCGCTGTGCAGCCTTCCCCACTATATGCCCCCAACTTGCTATTACCAAGTGAAACCACTCCCGCTTGCCACAAGCCATCCACGTTCCCCAGACTCTGTGTCCGATTCTACCAGGCTACTTCTTCCTTGCATACGTTTGCCTCCCTCCTCTTCTATGCTCCATCCACCTTTATTTTGGGGCATTCCATGTTTCCAGTTCCACAGCCCCACTGGTCCGCAACTGAGCAGTTTGCATTTACTTGGGAGGGAACAAGCCGTGAAGGGGGAGATGACAACATGTTTGGCCAAGGAAACAAAAGCACTGGCCGCCATCTCTGTCCGCTCCAGCATCTCTCCACTGGGCTTCTGCCAGGTGCTTTTTTTTTTTTTCACCATGATTTAGGGTTATTTATGCACATTCTTTATCACCTCCTCAAAGCACATGCTTGTAAAAGGCAGCCTCAGGATTTGTTTATTATGAAAACTACAGTACCATGTTTTATGCACAATCGCTTAATGTGAGGATCCACTCATAGGTGGTAGCAGAGGACAGCTCAAAGTGCCTTGACATTAAAATAAGAAAAGCCAGGACCAGCGAGATAGCTCAGCACGCTAAAGCACCTGCTTAGGCAAGCTATGGGGCCACAGGAAGCTGCAGTTGGACACAGGCACCACATGTGCAACCTGCCCAGCCCAGAGGGCTGGCTAAACTAGCATAAATAAATAAATAAATAAATAAATAAATAAATAAATAAATGCTTATCATCACCTTTAATCAAGCCCTGAAAGCTTCAAGTGTCACATTGGCAAACTATAGGTATTACCACTGACCTCTCTCATCAAAGGAAATAACACATGAAAACATAGCTTGTAAATTACCATATCTATGTCTACAATTATTCAATTGGTGCTCAAGGACTGTGAGCCCCTCAGAGAAGGCAGCTACTTACAGACCATGCGTGTTATTTTAAAAGTTGCGAGAGCTTTCCAACATCTCTACCAGCTTACATCAAGGGACAGGGTCATTGTCTTTGAATTTTTCTAGTTGTAACAACAGGAATTATGTTTTGTTAAGGGAACTTAGACTTTACAAACAAAACTCCATGCAGGTCATTTCATTATCTCCATAGGAAATGTTAAGAATCCACTAAAACAACAGTGGCGAGCCTACTGGCTCATGCATCGGGGATAGGTTTCCATTTTTGAAGGCAGAAGTTGAGGAAACAGGAAGGCAAGAGTGCAGACTTCTGGAAAAACAATTCATCAGTATTAGAAATCCATTACACAGGCAACTCTATTCAATATAAATACTCTGTACATCATATCAATATCACCATTCATAAAAATCAGCTTACTCTAGAAGAATAATTCCCTTAGCTATCAACTTCGTTGGGGCCTTATTCAGAGAGCCTCCCTAAGCAGAAGTTCTACCTACTATTTTCTCCCACTGAAGTCAAGAATAATGACTCCTAGGCTTAATACTCAAGAAGAAGCACCATCCCATACTCCTACCTGAACAGCCAGACTTCCAGTCACCACAGAGCAGAACAACAGCAGAGAAAGCAGCACAAAGACACAGGGATGTGGTCCACACGCCTGCCACAGAATAGCCCTCTGAGTGTCTATTTCCACCTCCATGGGGTGGATAAGATGACCCAGGCCCAGAGAGAACACAGAGTCAAGTTTGCTAAGGGCCACAACGAAGTCAGGATTAGGACCCACAGGGACTCAGTGTCACTGTCTGTATCCTCTCCCTTTCCCATTCATACCAACCAGCCTCTCCAGAAGACTCAGCCCTACGAGGCCCTCACAACCCCTATGCATGGCAGAGCCCACAGGGCTCATGTGTACAGATGACAAAAGACAACCAGGGGCCTCATCTTAGCTAAGTGACACACTGTGCAACCAGATCCAGTTCCTCAGCCTCTGTGCCTAAATCTCCTTACTTCTGCTCCTTCAAAACAGATGTAGAACACCATGCAGATACTCAAAATGATCTTTGGTGTTCTGAGTATCTACATAGATCATCGATTTGCTTCAAGTATGAAGTGTACGTGGTTTTTCTTATGTTATTTTGACTCCTCAGAGTCCACACAGCCATTCACAGCTGTGACAGCACCGCACCTCCAGCCTTGGGCTTCTTGTCTCTGACCGACACTGTGACAGAGACAGTGGCCCTGACAGACAGCAGGGCCGCTGAAGTCCAATGTGAGCTCTCTGCTTCTTTATCACACATGTTCTGTCAACCCCCGCCCTGTAGAACTCTTAAATAACACAGCCCAAGACATCTGCTGGCAAGTCAAAGCAATGTGAATTTCCCTCAAACCACACTATTTTCCATATGCATCTTATTTTTCAAAAAGACTTACTATACTATAAATATTAGAGCGAATAAATTAGAAAGCTACTCTGTGTAAATAATAAAATGATGCTAAAGTTCAAAAGAAGACCTATGCAAGCAAATGAACTCTATCATCGTACTTTTGAAGATTCACGATCTATATTTCCAAACAATCATCACTCTTCAATAAAGAGAATTATAAAATGTGTCCCTCTGGCTAATACTTCAACTAAAATGTAACTAGGAGAGAGAAATAGCTCAGGATATAAATGAACTATTTCCTTTGATTTCCAGGGTACAACTACAGAGTACAAACCAGTTTAATTTCTGAAACCCTTAAGCTTTTTAAAAATTACTCTTCCGGTTCTTCTGTGCAGGATAAAGTTCTGATTTTGAAACACTTCTGTGAATCACGTTGCTCCTTCTACTTTGTATTTTGAATAAGCTCTGTGTATTTTGTTCCTAAACATCTGGTTAAAGGCCAGAAAGGAAAATGTGTAGCGTGTTTTAACAAGCAGATTTCCTGTTTCTCAAAGCCTTCAAATATTTAGTTTCAAAATGAATACACTGTCAGCCAAAAAATTACCACCCATTTGATTACTTTATCATCGCTACTGTGAAGATTTACCATAAATGTACACAGGAGCAACGATGTTCCTGCTGATGACAGAGGAGGGAAGCAGTGCTGAAGAAGGCAACCAAGAAAAGGGCAGCAGAAAGAGCCATGATGCCCAGAAGGATCTACTGAGCTGGGTTCCCTTTCTTTCCCCTTCTCGTCGATAGTGCTCAAAAAAGAAGCAAAAAAAAAAAAAAAAAAAAATATATATATATATATATATATATATATATATATTTAATATATATTTTTATATATATTTAATATATATTTAATATATATATATTACTTATTGCTGAAAAAAATAATCATACAAGTTTAGAAGTGGACTGAATTTCAGAGGTCTGTAGATAACAATCCCATTTATTTTACAGATAAGAAAAGTCAAGACCCAGACACATCACCTGGCAGGGGCCCATGGATTACTAGCTAGTTAGGAGCAAGACCGGGACCCGAGACCAGTTCCTGATCCTCAGTTCAACACATTTCCCATTAGACTGGGCTCCCTGCCCTGCTGTGCGTAATGTGCCACTTGGCACCAAAGCACTAGAATTCTTAAAATATGCCCAAAGTGTGTCTATCATAGCCAGGAAAGTTACAATCCTCTTTTAAATTGCATCCATAAGCACATGTTGGGGTTCTCCCCAACCCCTGCAACTACAGACAATTAAAAATACTGCTTCGACCTCATACAGACTGAGACACAATAAAATAACCACAGAGCTAATAAGGGCTTCAAGCTCCCCTTTTAGTTAGTCTTGATGGAAATCGGTTTGAAATAGACACGCTCTTTCCTACGCTCCCCTCAGACTCTCACTCCCAAGACTAAACAGCAATATTCCATAAAAAGACCAGATCTAGCCAGTGTTATTATCTGTCTGACATTTGGGTTATTCTTGTGAGTAACTCATAAAGTAACGTGGGTGTCTGTGAGCACTCGAGTACGCATGGCAAACCATAATTGGTCAAAAAAAATAATAAAAGACATTTTTTCCTGTGACAAAAATACTGTACTGCGTGACAACATTAACACTGTAACAGCTTTCAGGAGACCACAGTACTTTCTCCATTTACAAAAAAAAGTAAAAAAAAAAAAGAAAAAAAACAAGAAGTTGAAAAAGAAGCAGAAAAACCTTTTGCAGTCAGAACTACTTGGGCACATTTAAAGCTTGTGAAGGCTTCCACTAACCCACTTATCTATCTTCCCCTGGACTCATCTTCTATATCAATTTATGATTCAGCCTCAGGACACAGAACAGAATTGTGGCAAAGATGCAAGTCTGTATCCCTCTCTATGAGCAAATTATAGGTTTTTAATAAGTCCTATAAATTGCTTTTAAAGATCCTGGTTATTTGTAAAGCGAAGTTTTAAATTTCATCACAGCCTTGTAAACAGTGCAACATAAGTTAAACTGAACGCAAGGGCTACATATCAATATGAGCTGATCAAATCAGAAGCTGACCAGTGTAATATAAGCATTAGAGCCTCCATCTGAAACTTACTCTCTCCTGCCCTCCTGCATACACCCTGCACCACCACCACCACGGCTGGGGAAATGCTAAGCAGTAAAGAGAAATATTCCAGTTGCCATTTCTTTAAGAAACTAAACGTAAGGCTTTAAATTTCCCTGGAAGTCATTTCAAAGATGTCTTGAGTGAGCATATTTATACTGATAGACAGAGACCCATTCAAGCAGAAAGCAGTGTGAAGGCAAAGATGTCTAAGAGCTACAGTCTGACAAAGCTCTATTCCGCAAGGACAGTTAGGGACCGTGGAGGAACTCACCCACTCGGAAGTTCGTGGCTGTCAGGGTGTCAGCAGCATGACCATTCTCACTAATGAGAGTGGTGGTGTTCCCCTTCTCGCAGCTGTTCTGACAGCTGCCCTTGGTGCAGGTCACTTTACAGATGCTCGGAGTAAAGACCACCTTGATGCGGCCAGTGTGGTTACTCACTAGGAGCGGAGGCAGGGAGAAAAAGAACAACAAACACATCAGCTTAGTATCCATGAACTTGTCCTGAAAGGTTTCAAGAAAAAAAAAAAAAAAAAAGTGAAAAGAAAAGAAAGGCACACGAAGGGGAAAGAGAGAGAGCCCCCAACCCGGCAGGTCTAAGGAAGAGGGAAGTCTTCAGCGCTCGCTGCTCTGTATCCAGTGGCGTCTCTGAAACAGGAGTGGGACGCTCAGCAAACAGAACTCCGGGATGCGGTCCAAAACCACATTTGAAGTCGAGTCACTGGAGTGGGATTACTAACCACAATGCTGCACTTTATTCTCGGGCAGACAAAGAGCAACACGGAGGGCACGACAGATTAAAGAGCCAACCCTGACAGGCAGATGTAATGCAACAAGGTTGGCCACGCACCTAGCGGTGAATAAACTCTTGTGTCCTCGGCCTGCATACTTTCCTTGCTTCTCCACTTATTAAGTCACTATTTGCAGCCCGACCCCTGGAAATGTTTTAGGCATGCGGCATGTCTGAAAACATCTGTCTCAAATCTCCTGGCACTCGCGGCTGAAGTGATCAAATCCTGTGACGCAGCTGCCGGAGCCCATTTCTTTTTCACGACTCCGGGGCTTTATTTCGCCACAGGAACCTATGTGACATATATTTTGTGCACAGAGTCCGGATTACAGAGGGATGAAGGGTTGCCTTGGATAAGATAGCATCCCTAGGTGCTCGTGACTCGGACTCACAGAGCACCTGAGGCAGGTGCTGCCTTTATTCACAGGCTCTCTTTGAAACTAAATGCTATAATCTGACCATACAGCTGAGACAGCTGAGAATCACCACACAGCAACTAAACTAAAAACATACTACGGCTGCTGATTATTATAAAAATATAATTATGAAAATTATAAAAAATATATAAATCATAAAAATGTAATTAAATTATATAAAAACTATAAAAATATCATTATAAACATATCACTCTGACTCATCCCTCGGGTGACTTTGGGCAAGCCATTTCACATCTGTCTAAGATAGCAGGTAACTAGAGCTGATGTCGTCAGTTGTAACTTTTAAAGACTCTCTCAAGGGTCAGCAAGCTATAGCCCAAGGGCCAAACCTGGCCCACTTCTGGTTCTTTTAATAAAGTTTTATTGAAACACAGTCCCATGAATCAAATGCCACTGTCTGGCATTTTTGTGCTATGATAGCATAGCAGCTATCTCCCAACCTGAACTCTGGCAGACAGCAATAGAGAAAACCTGTTTTGACTTTTACATGGGATGCACCCCTGGCTGGATCTTTCCTTTTTCCTGGAACCCAGGCAAAAAAAAGCAGAGATGATAGCAGCAGTTGAAGAGAGACAGTTTGTCCACAAAGCTTTAAGTCTGGTAAGAAGCGCTGCCCAACTTGCTCCACTGTTAAGTGCAGCGGCCAAAGGGATAGAGGTCCAGGTTGGTTTTTCTCCGCCATCTCTGCCCACCAGAAAAGTTTCTCCCCTCAGCAGTATTCTGGTTTGACTAGCACTGTGTTTTCAGAAAATCATCCAAGATGCACTTAGAGACTCGCAACAAACCAGCATGTAATCCAAATCTGAGCTTAGAAACAGAACTTTAAAATGAACCAAGGAAGCCATTACAATGTGAAGATTGGTGTCTCGAGGTTTTGCTACGCAATCATCTTTTATCCAGGGCTTGCATCCCAAGGACCAAGCTGTCAGCCTTTACTCGCACGTGACTCACACAGGGAGCTCATGACTGCTAAGCCCACAGTAGGAATGGGCAGCTCCTACCAAGAACATTCTGTCTGGAGCTGAGATATGTTCTCAGAGTAACCCGACCCCATTACCTTTGGTGAGAATCACCCAGCCTCCCAACCTAATGCTTCTTCCACGCAATGGACTTTCAAATATTCAAAGACACCAGCCACATAATCAAAGAACACCGAAGCTAGAAAGACTTATACCTAGCAACTGCCTGGCCCTCTTAAAACGATTCTTCCAGAGGAAAAGGCTCCTGTTTTCTGAAGAAAGTTTCTCCTAACCACAGTAATTTTTCATGGTTTTTCTGTTTCTTTGTTTTTGCTTTTGTTAGTTCTGGGAACTGAACCCGGTGCCTTGCACATTCTCCCAGAGGTTCCTAGACTGGAGGTGGAGGCCAGCTAGCTGAAGTGGAGATGGTGCAGTGCTCAGAGGGTCAGGCCAATCTTCTAGCACCTTGTGCAGTAACAACCACCAAGAAGACACTTCCAATGCTCCATGTCAGTGGTTTCCAAAGTATTTCTAGAAAGGGCATATAGTAAATATTGTAGGATTTCAAGCCAAAAAGGCCACCAGTGCCTGACGTGGTCACTGAAAAGCAGCCGTGTCAACAATACACAAACAGTGGGCATGGATGCATTGCCCTAATATTTAGAAATGTGGGTTTGCTGCCCTTTGCTTTAGAGGCTTGCATAGCATTTCAGATTATTAGGTGTCTACTTCAGAAACTCCAAAAAACCACAATATTGATCGATTCCACAAGGACCCAAAATTTACCTTGATTTCTTCACAGTAGCACAAAGAAATCAGCTTGGGAACCACATTGGGTGGCAGAGCACACCTAACAAGTATATGGAGGACACATGGTGTGTGCAAATGTGGGAGCCAAGGGAGAGAAGAGACGATACCTTCCTACCTCAGAAGGAGGGAGCTATTTCTTCTGGATCTTGGCACTAGCAACTATTCTGTCTTCTCTGGCATCAGCCTGGAGTGCCAGCAGCTTCCAGGCAAAAGCCCAGTCACCTGAATTATGGTCACTCAGGCAAAGCGAGACATCCAAGGAAAGCCAGCACTAAGGTAGGGCTCCCGTTTCATCCAAGCAGCTGCAGCAGTTACTTTGTAGACACCTGACTTTCTCCAGACTTATTAAAAAAAAAAAAAAAAAGTTCTATTTCTTTGCAAAAAAATTTTTTTTCACTTGGCCTGAAGTCATCTGGACTTTCAAAAGAAAGAGACAGTTTTATGTGACTTCATTCTGATTTTTACAATGTTCACATCATCTTGGAAGCAGAAGATACATTTCATATTTTTCCCCGTGTTGTATAATCACTCTGATATACAGTACTTTCATTCTAAAACAGACACCTGTATTTCCCAATGGCCCTCTTGTCTCTTCACAAAGCATTTAATTCTTGGTAATTAGTGTTAGGGTTTCTACCTCAATCTTTTCAAAGTAATGGCCAAAAACTATGTTGACACAAACTGTCATTCAGAGCTCTAGTGGGATTTCCATGAATATTGAATGCATTAGAAAGTATATTCTTCCTACTTCTTAAAATCATTTCAACTTATCCAGAGTAAAAGAGTTATTGTCTTAGAATACTGTACAAAAACAGTAAGGTCAACCACTCTGAGCTTCAAATTGCTCTCAAGGGATAGGGTGAAGTCAATGCTAATCATCTTTGAAGAGTTCAGTAGGAAGGCCTAGGGTGAAGTCAATGGTAGAGTTCTTACCCACTATGCCCAGGGACCCAACTTCAATTCCAAGTAGCATTATACACACGGAAACCTACTTACTGACAGTGGACGTAAACTCTTCAGAGGCCACCCATATAGATGAGGCAGATTCCTTAAAGGCCTTTGAATGAGTCAGTCCTCAAGGAACTCTGGTATCTTGTACATAGCACCTGATAAGCATGGAGTAAGGGACAAGACCAGGAGGTGTCTATAAATGAGGGTGAATAACGAAACCAATCTCATCCAAGGCTCAGATTCACCAGCAAGGAACAAGCACAGGACTAGTAAGTGGTGGAAAAGCACCCCCAAGAGGTACCTCCTCCTGAACAGGAATAACAAAGCTGAGTCGCAAAGTTGGGCCAGTCAAGAGCTAACAAGAAAAGCACTGGATGGCTTCTTAAGACTTGGTCGCCCTCAAAGAAGAAAGTATATGTTTTAGATCTTCCTGGGTAAATCAGCCCTAGAAATCTCAAGCAAGTACTTGGAAACTTTGGGCTTTAGAAACCTCCACCAGGCCTCCTAGTCAGTCCACCAAAGACACTCAAGAGTTAACATCCTGTCTGCAGCTTCTGCCAGAGCCGGTGTGAACTTAAACCTCCAAGAAGAGGCACTGAAACATGGCTTAAAACAAACCACAAATATTCAGAGTGACTGGAGAAAGAGACGGGACTAAAGCTGATACCATCCCAAGATTTAAAAGAAAGTTTTCATTTCTGCTGCACCATCATGAACAAAAAAACTCAAAAATGTGATAATTATTCTTCATGAATGCATTTCAATCTAGAAAAAAGGAGTAGAGTTAGTTGCCAGCTTTCAGTCATTAGACTAAGACATGACCAAACCAAAGGTAGCCAAGGAAATAAGTAGAATGAGTTCAAGGCTCGTATCACTGGTCATAGATGAGCAGTCGCTTCAGCATTCACCCAGTTTGCTTCAACAGCACATCAGCATTCCTGCAGCTTGAACAGCAGGCACCAGCCAGCCAGGCAATGTCCCCTGAGAAGAGTCAACCTCTCCATGGTGAAAGCCATCACCCTGCCTGTTAACTGGCGCTTGCACAAAGGGACGAGGACTGACTCAGCACAGGTCACACATACTCTCTCCTGGCTGGGAGGGAAACTGGACCAACAGCTCACGCTCCCTCTTATACTCCACTGCTTGCCTCAAGGGCAAGAATTCTCTTAAGGACAAATCACAAAAGTATTAAATGTTTCAAATAACATGATTGTTACTGTTCAGCTCTCCGGACTTGTATAGATCCTCCTGGACTATTAAAATAATGCCCAGAGTGTGCTCTGTGTTCCTCAAGAAAGATGACAGAGAAACAGAAAGTGCTACCAAGTCATTACTTCATTGGCCTTGCCAGTCTGGGGTGGGGAAAACCCTGCAGGGCGAATCTCAGGTGAGATCTTGAGTAGTGATGCGCTCAGGGCCAGCCTGAGGCCCTGCAGAGTTCATGCAGAAGAAACTAAAGAGGTAAGCAGCTGCCACACAGTGTGAGAAATCTGAGCAACAGACAGAGGGCTGTCTCCCCTTTCAATTCTCCCTTAACACCGCAGTCACTGACATAGACAATCTATGTCAGCCTCCCACACAAACACACCTGCGATTCCTCCCATTTACAGATACTTCAGGAGACAGATTTGTAAAGAGGCAAGGGGGAACTACATTAAATCATTTCATAGGAGAATAAATTTCTGGAGAGATTCTGAATTTCTTAAGGAATTGCTTATTGCTCATGAAAAGCCAGGATCAGGGCTGGGAAGATAGCTTGGCAGTCTAAGCACCTGCCTGGCAAGGACAAGGACCCGAGTTCAATTCCCAGTGCCACATGCCATGCCAGGCCCTGAAACTGGGTGTGCTGGTGTATACTCATAATCCTAGCACTGGGGAGGCTGAGACAGGAGGATCACTATGAGTCTGAGCTGCATAGCGAGACCCTTACCAAATAAATAAATTTTGAAAAGATTATTTAAAAAGCCAGAATCAAGGGGGCCAGTGTGATGGCTCAGCATTCTAAAACACTTGCTTAGGCAAGCTTAGGCAACCACAGGAACTGTGGTTTGATCCCTGGCACCACATGCCATGCCAGCCCTTCCTCCTGGGAAGGCTGAGCCAACCATAACATTAAAAAAAAGCCAAAATCAAATGGGTACTATCAAATTCAGCCCCTAAAATATCAAGTAGGACCTTCTTTATTTACCTGAAGAAACACCAACTACAGGACCCTCACCTGTCAGCTGACCTGTAGGGGTAGCTGTGCTATTTCTTCCTGAGCCATCCCCTCCACCAAGTGCCCCCTCTTCTGTTTGATCGAATGCCTTTTTGCCTTTATTTCCATGGGCACACAGACATGGTACATGGTGCCCATCCCTTGAGAACACCCCAGGCCCACTCTACTGTGGGTAATGGCATACCACTCTGCTCTTCTTACAACCAAACTCCTCCAAAGAGCCATCTGCACAGCCATCTCCCACCTCCACTGCATTCCCTCTTTTAAGCCTGCTGCAGCCAGGGTTTCGCTGCCCTCTCTTCACTACAGTTACCCTTGGCAAAGTCGCCAGAGGCCTCTGTGTTGCCAAAGCCAATGACTCACGTTCTGCTTCTCTCTTAGATTTTCAGCACAGCTGACACAATACAGCACTCCACTTCCCAGTCTTCTCTTCAGTCGGCCTCTTGGCCGCTCTACACTCTGGTGGTTCATTCCTACCTCACTGGCCTCTTTCTCACAATCCAACCCAAGGCCCAAGCTCAGTCCTTGTAGCCTTCTCTTCTCTACACCTGCCTTGTTGACGACGCCAGGCTCTCCTACCTTGTGGCTATCTACACCAGCTACAGGCTTCTGTAGAGCAAATGCATACATCTACCCTGAATCACTTGTACCTTGCATATACATCTGCCTATGACACTGGAGGCACTATAAATGTATTCGGGGTACCTGCCAAACAGCTCAACGGAGTAAAGTGCCTGTAAGCAGGTGCAAGGGCCAGGAGTTGGGTCCTCTGCCTGCCATGCTGGCCCCACCCCCAGGTACACTGAGATGGCAATTGAGACTGGGCATGGTGGCACACACCTATATTCCCAGTTCTTGGGACACAGAACACCACTGAACACTGCTGAACACACTCAAGAGGAGTTCTATGAGTCCGATGTAGCAGTAAGACCCTGAACACCTCTTAGACCCTTCCCTAAAATACACAGAATAATTATGTGCACATGTATGTGTGTGTATACAGACCCACATGTACGTACACACACACACACACACACACACACACACACACACACACACAGCCAACAAGGCAGCTACTTACAGGCCTTCACCAGGCAGATGTTTAACAAATATCTCAAACAAAATGTATTCGAAATCAAACTTTCGACTTCTCCTCGTGCCCACATCCACATATCCTCTTCCAGACATTTGCAAGTCTAGGGCTGCATCTCTTTATCGCCACCTGAAAAATCGTTCAACAGCAAATCCTGCTGGTTCTTTTCCAGAAGGCAACAACTTCTCACCCTCTCCCTGGCAAACACCCAGATGCTCGGACCATCTTCAGCCTGGGCTGCTCCACCAGACTCCTACCCAGACCTCCTGCTTCCACTCAGCCCCTCCGCCAGCTTGGCCTCCTCCTAGCACCCAACATAACCTCCAGCATGGATGAAAGTCGGATCGTGGCCCTGCTCTGTTCCGTGCCTGTCCATCTCAACCAAGACACAAGGCAGCAGCATCCTCGCAGGGAGCCCCACCAAATGGTCCCTGTGGCTCCCAGCCATCATCACCTATGACACTCCGGAGCCCTCGTCACTGCCAGCTGCATGCTCCTAGCTGAGACCTCTGCACTTCCTGTTCCCTCTATCGGAACACTCCTCTGCACACGCACACAGCTTCCCTGCCCACTTCCTTCTAGGCTTCCAAAGGTCACAGGATCAGGGAAGCCCTTCCCTGCTACCCAAGATAAAAGTGACACACTTCTTCCACATTATCTGCCTGCACTCTACTTTACCTCTCCTACTTGTCGTGTTTTTATAATCATCATGAGAACATAAACTCTATGCGAAGTATGAACATCTTACAAGATATCCTCAAAAATAATAATGGGCCAGGAGAGGTGGCATGTGCCTATAATCCCAGCACTTGGTAGGCTGAAGAAAAAAGATTGCCCCCAAATTAGTGGCCAGCCTGGGCTAAATGCCAGGTTTGACACCTGAACTACACAACAAGACTCTGTCTCAAAATAATAATAACAATAATAATAATAATAATAATAATAATGGAATGACTATTTCACTGACTGAACACTAAGAAGATATTTGTATTATCTCTGAGATAACTGTTCAAAGAAAAGGGCAATTCCTATAAAACTTTAAGCCTCAAAACATATTTGCTATGTATGATATGTGCTCAAAGAGCTGGTGAGATAGCTCAGCAGATTAAGTGCCTGTTTAGGCAAGTGCAGGGACCAGAGTTCCATCCCCAGAACCACATGCCTCATGAGCCCCACCCCCAGGTGCACTGAGCTGTCAACCAAGTCCAAGCATGGTGGCACATGCCTGCAATCCCAGCCCTGGAAAGGCTGAAAACAGGAAGATCACTGTGAGTCTGACCTGTGTAGTGGGACTCTATAACAAATATGTTTGTTTGTTTGTTTTTTAAAAAGGTATCTGTTAGAAATATTCTAATTGCTTATATCTCAGATCTAAGGAATATGTAAGTTATTACAGCTTGGAAACTCTGCTACTGTTACAAAACACATTTTTTCCTGAAATAAATATCAAAAATGGCCGATGATGTTTTTAACAAGTAAAATAATTTTAAAATTAAATAGGCCAAAAGGAATAAAGGAATAAGCAACAGGAAATAGCAATTTCTCAAGCGCATTTTCAAAAGAAAAACCATTATTTGCTACCAAAATTTCACAACATATTATATGCAAAAGTCATACAAAGTCATGAAGAAAATTTCCCTTAATGATAAAAATTTATGATGATGTGTAAGGCTTTAAATTTTTAATAATTTCTTATTCACTGTGTTCACTCCCTTTGTTAGGCAGAAAACAACTATGCACACACCCTCTGCACAGCTGTGGTAACCCTCAGGCAACAGCCACTGAACTATTAAATTCTCCCAAAGAGAGAAATACATTTTAGTTCCCAGCTCAGGGAGACAGGCCAAGGGACTCTCCAAAGCGCCAGCAATAATGGCAGTAGATTTCATCCCAAATTTCAATTTATTTCAAGAACCAAATCTAATGCTTTACTTTTCCCTTTTCTATTTTTTTTAAAATACAAAATAGTAATTTAAAAAACAACATGAGAAATGATACAAAATTTCCCTAAACAAAGTAATAGGAATTCAACAATGGCTGCCCTATTGTACAATGTTAACTTCAAATTAGTTGTTTAGATCACAAGATATAAATGTGCCGAGTTGGTTTTAAAACACAAAACAAAGCAACAACCAAAAAGCTATAAGAAATTAAAAAGAAAACAAAAATGAAGCATTAACTTCTTTCAAAAGACCAGCAGAAATCGGCAGTACAATTACCCAAATTATCCTGCACATGTACATAAATACATCTTTTTTCTCTTCGCTTTATGTAGTTAGTACAAGGACTACAGGGTCTCACTATACAGAGCCGACTCATAATGATCCTCCTGCTTTCAGCCTCCCAACACTGGGATTACAGGCGCATGTGCCACCATGCCCAGGCTCTATCACTATCTCAGTGCACCTGCGGGCAGGGCCAGCAGAGTACGCCAGGGATCGAACCCCGGTCCCTCATTTGCTGAGCTATCTGGCCAGTTCTTCTTTCATCCTTTTTCTCTTCACAGTTTTTCCTTCCCGTTGAACAGATTTTTTCCCGTTCCCGGTAGGTGTCTACTGTGCCTTTTCATCTCCATTCTACCTTGACTCAGATTTAAGGACTGCAACTTTCAGCTGGAGTCCCAAGTTCTCCTACCAGCAACCTGCCCTGCCAGCCAGGCCTCACTGCCCCCAGCAGGACTATAGAAAGCACATCTAGAGACTTTGGCTTTTTTTTGCATCCTTCCTTTTATGCCTTAGAGTTTTTTCATCCTTTAAATGCCAATCTCTTCTCTATAAATTTAAGAAAAGTTCCTATTTATCCTAAGAGTGAAATTCAGTATTTCTGAAGGTATATTTTACAAATAAAAAACTCATTTACTCAACAACCAACTTATCTATCCAGCAGGATCTGACCCAGGTTTTAAGGAAAGAAAACAGAGTTGAACATAAAAATAGAGAACTAAAAAAACAAAATACTGGCTTCTTTTAACACTATCATTCTATGCCTTTTTAAAATGTTTTTCTTTACCCTCACAAGCCCTAAAGGAATTCAACAGCCATCCAGACACTCTTCTGCAGCTTAGGGATAAAGCACAGCCAATGAAGCTCCAGACAGCTCTGGATCATTGTCCAGCGACAGAGACAGCAGAGCTTCCTGATCTCCCACCCCCACCCTCCACTAACACATTGGTGCTGGGGTCCCTGCAGTCACACGGGGCCAATCCATATTCCTCCTTAAATGATCTCTATGACTCACCTGTCTAGATCACATACAGAAATCCCTCCTTTGTCCCCAAGTCCTGACTGCCAAGGCATCTATCCAAGTATCCCAGCCAGGATAAGTGGGATTCACCCCCAACCCCATCCAAGATCGATCAATCGATCTCTCTCTCTCTCTCTCTCTCTCTCTCTCTCTCTCTCTCTCTCTCTCTCGCTCTCTCGCTCGCTCGCTCGCTCTCATGTTTGGTAGAGGGTCTCATTATACATCTTGCACTCATAGTAGTTCTCCTGTTTTCAGCCTCCCAAGCGCTGGCATTACAGGTATGCAGCACCTTGCCCAGACTCAGTCCCCAACTCAGTGCACCTGGGGGCAGAGCCAACATGGCATGCAGTGCCAGGGATTAAACTCTGGTTCCTGCTCTTGCCAAACAGGTGCTCAGTCTGCAGAGCTATCTCACTGGCCCTGTCTGCTCTTGATCTCATTCAATCTACAAAGGAAGAAAAGACGAGAAAGAGTTTAGTGAGCCCATTTTTCTCACTTTGGAGTGAAAATGTACTCCACAGCCACAATCTAGAACCCCAACTAGACTGGGATGGGAATCACACTTGGGGAGATAGGAGTTTGTTCAGGGACTTTGGGGGGAGAAATGAGAGGCATCTTGGCTCCTCAAGTCTATCCCACCAAGGGAAAAATCACTGAAAAGATTTTTTCATCTGTAAAAACATCTCTATCTCCCTCCACGGCCCATGCCAGTGCTTGCATGGCACTGGGTCTGATGGGATGGCCACGGGAGGACAGAGCAAGCCTCACTGAGGATGACCTCACCGCTGTCGTGAAGAGGAACAGCAGAGGCCGAGCCGTCCATCCTCACCTGCCTTCCATCTCAAAGACTCACATGATTTGGCTGTCTGCGGGCCCCGTACAGAAATAGTAGGCACATGTGTTTTGTGTGACTCAAATTTTTTGTCTCTTAATTTTGGAAGAGAATTAGGTTTTATTTATCCTCACATTTGTTGTTTTTCGAACGGCAAGTAAAACGGAGGCATTTGCTATCCCTCACCATTTCCATAAATAACATCTGGCTGATTGTATGAAGACAAGAAAGTCTGAATACACAGGGACAACTACGGACCTCTGTTTACCAAAGAACACATTTCACAGCTTATTGACAAACATAACCACAGGCCATTGTCCAAAGGGTTCTTTATTATCCCTACCATGCACTTTGAGAATTAGGATTCTGCATGTCTCAGTTGGTATGGTATTTCTTACAAAATCAAATTCCTTAAAAGGATGTTAAGATTCTTTCTGTCTAGATCCAACATAGCCTCCTGTCCAGCCACATCCACATAAATGCCAGGGAACTAGCCAGGCCCAAGTGTCCAGTCCTCTCCCCTTCAAATGCACTTCCCTTTCCCTAGGGCCTTCACCCCCACTTCTGCACTGTTCATCTTTGTAACACGGCTCCTCCCTTCCTCCAGGGTTTTTACCACCTCCCGTGATTCTGCATATGCTCCTATGCATGTTTCTCTTTTGTCACCTTCTTCCTGCCTTCATCAAGCCAAAGAAGATAGTTTGTACTGTAAGGGCTGACCCACCTCGATACCACCCTTCTGTTATCTGTAACTTAGGTTTCTATTACCCCAAAAGTCACCTGGGTGTCGAAACTCCCCTCCGGCCAGGGGGGTCAATGTACTCCCATTGGCTGCCCAAATGTTACCAGAACCATTCCCACTGGACTATAACCTAGACCTAAGATACCCAATCACTGTAAAGAGCCCCCGACTAACCTACGCTATTGGCTTCTGTAAAAGACGCTTGCTGAATCCCTCATTAGCATAAGCACCCTATGAAAACCCGCTCACACAGCCGCTTGGAGTCACTCTTCCGAGGGGTGGCCCTGTGCTGGCACAGCTTATTTAATAAAAGAGCTCTGTAACACTTTGAGGCACCGACTCTTGGCTCATCCTTCTCCCGACGTCTCCCGGACCTAACAGTACCCTTCTTCTCCTCCTCTGCTACTCACAATACACCTCCTACCTGGAAACTGTCCCTCTTTGGAAATAGGAAGGATACATGGTGAAAGGAGAACAACATGGGAACAGAACGTAGGGGTTACAAAGAAAGATCAATGACCCAAAGTGACACACTGAGGCTGGGAGCCAGGAGAAGACAGATAAGGGAAGTACAAAGAAGTGGCTTTGACTCCAACAGCTAATAACAGAAGCCATGACATTTTAGAAGAGTTCAACAACTCCAGGTTTCTATTACCTTCATGCCTGGACATTTTCTTCTGACGTCAATGGTAAACAGAAGGAAGGATGTGACTTATCATCCTTTACAAAATCTAATTTCTAATTACAACAAAAAATGTCAAAAGATGGGGCAGAAAAGGAAACTAAAAACCCCTGGGGTCTGAACCCCCATTCTGAGTCACAGAACCTGCCAGGCCAGAAGTAGCTGCCTTACTGTGTCTCTAAAGGGTTGCAATTCAATCATGGGGCAACCCACTCCAGAGCAAACAAAAGTGACATTATAAGTTAAAGGCATTTTCAGAAACGGTAAGGAAACTGAAGATGTGAACATCTTAGCAACAGCCAGAACAATTCTTGAGTGGATTAAACCCAAAGAAAAATCTGCTGAAGCAATTAGTTACACAGAAAATTGGCATCTTAAAATCTTCTTTTGGAATTATATAGCATCACAAATCAGGACTGCGGAATACCAATTTCATCGTTTACTTCCTTCTTTTTTTTTTTTTTTTTTCAATACACATATCTCTGGCTCCACTTTTAAATAATTCTATCAAATGGCCCCAACTACGGCCCTCAAGGGATTACTGCCTAATTCAATAGATCTCATCACTAGAAAAGATTTCCTTTTTCTCAAAGTCGTATTATATCTAGCTATGCTGCAGTATCTTGTGATACATGAAGTTTAAAAATGATTAGCTGCCAATAAAAAGTGGATTACTGATATGTAATTACACACTGTAGATTTTCCAGCTGTCTATCAGCTAATTCTTTTTAGGTTACTAATTATCGACTCCCCCCACCTTTTTTTCCCCCTATTGAACAAGGTGATGGTTTTAAAACAGATCCTTAAATTCCTTGAGGCTTTTCTCTTCAAGAGGTGAAATCTAAAGAACAGATTAGAATGCAGATGATGGTTGTGATTTCAGAGACTAATAGGAGGCACGCTCTTGGGTCACGCATGCTGTGAGGACCTGCAGCAGCTTACGGAAAGGCCTATGTGATAAAGAACCATTTCCTGTCCGTGGCCATGTGAGGGAAGCATTCTGAAAGCCTGTGGTGGACTGCAGGTCTTACTGGTTCTGATGAAAACGTCATGAACAATGAACCAGTGCCAGGACCGACACACTAAGTGACCTCCCAGTTCCCGACCCACAGAACCTGGGAGATAATGTTTGTTGCCTTAAAACCTGAGGGTAGAGGAATTTATTGCACAAGAAGTAACCTGCCCCTACACGGGTATGTGAACTCTCTGGACTGGCGCTTTTCTTGGGAACGCAGATGCAGAATTGATGGATCTCAGAGCACTGTGTATGACAACAGTACTACTGGCAAGAAGTATGAAGGGAGCGCATGAGTACCAGGCTTCAGGACTCAGATACACACCACAATTAAGCTTCAGACCCATTTTGCACACCGGGAAACCATAGGCAGTGGTGAGAACGCTGGCCAAACTCATGTGATGGAAAATGGCAAAGCAGGGCTTCCATGGCAGTGCCTTCTTCCCTCCTTCCCACCCAGTGCCTGTCCTACACTTGCAGCAGCAGCACGGACGAGTCATAGGGCACCACTCGTCTGGAAAGGCTGCAGTGAGGGAGGGGAACGCACACAAACCAAGCACTCACTCAGTTATGCTTCTGGCAGTATGCTAGAGCCTGCATCACACCTCGTTCTTACAGTTGTGTTAAGATTTTTGTCTGACAAGAAACTGATTATCATGAGTTAAGGGACAGAGTACGCTATTCCATGGTCACAGTGGTCCAGTGGAGTAAATGTTAAGGTTGCTGCTGTCTGACACACAATGACCATCAAAGGATAAGGGGTCGGATGCACTAAACCCACTCATAAGCTCCACCCACCAAAAACTTGAAATCTAGAGTAGAAAAAGATACACACAAAACAATGTCGGCCAATCTGCCTACCTCATGAGATTGTGACAATGGCCACATGAAACTATACATATGGCCAATATTAAGCAAATAATAATGGGGTATTATTAATATAGTCAGCTCAGACCATCAATGACACTTAAGCCGTGATATATTATTGAGCAAAATTTACAAGTACTTCTCTTTTTTTTATTATTTTAGTAAGGGTCTACAGGATCTACAGGGTCTTACTACATAGATCCACCTGTGTCCAGCCTCCCAAAGAGCTAGGGGCATGCGACCACCATGCCCAGTCTCAATGACCATCTCAGTGTGCCCCAGAGGCAGGGCCAGCACAGCAAGCTGGGAATCAAACCCTGGCCACTGAGTCTGCCTAAGCAGGTGCTTTAATCCACTGAGCTACTTGGCCAGCTCTTACGAGTACTTCTAAACATAGGAAATTTTTCATCTTGAGGTGTTCACTTTCATTGGTCACTTTTACAGCTAAACATTACAGAATAAAGCAAGGGTCTGTTATGCACACAAGTCTCTACATCATTTCTGGATACCACTAGACTGCCTGACTTCATCTGAAAGACCTCAAATGAATTTCAATCACCAGTAGGAACCTGCTTGTTATAAAGCTTTATTTTTCATTTAAATCATTTGTTTAAAATGATTGTAATTTTCTCTACATCAGATAATTTTTAAAACATATTAGTCATACTAAAAGACCTGCATGTAATAAAATTAACAAAAAATTTAAATATAGGGCTGGGGAGACAGCTCAATGGTCTAAGTGCCTGTTTGGCAAATGCAAGGCCCCCGAGTTAGATCCCCAGTACAACATGCTGTGCAGACCCTCAAACCCAGGCATGCCTTCCCAGCCCCAAAACCAGGCATGGTAGCACACACCTGTAATCCCAGCACTGGGTTAGGGTGAGACAGGAGGATCACTACAAGGCTGAACTGCATAATGAGACCTTGCATCCAGTGAATAAATACAAAAAAAAAAAAAAAAAAAAAACCTAAACATAATCAAACTGTGAATGTGTGACTTACCTAAAAAGTAACTTACACAAAGCCTTAAACTGAGTTATTTTTTTTTCCAATAAATAAGAATTCCTTTGGCAACTTTTAACTCCTATTTTTTTGTTTCTAACTTAAATAACACGCTGAATAGCTCTTAGGTCGTAAAATACGCACTCCATGATGACACTTTAGCCAATAATACACCTTTTATATCATGAACTCTTAAGATTATAACAGAGCTCAAGAAGTTGTATGTCCTACTAATGTAACATTATGACACAACACTTTACATATGTATCTGTGACCATGTACACACACCTTACTTCGTGTCATATAAAAAAGCATGGCACACACAATCAAGTAGGGTCCAGAACACCTGAAAATGACAACAAGCAAGTATGTTACAGATTTGTATATTTACTATACTACAAACATTTTACTTTAAGAATTCACCACCAAACGTTCGGCTGTGTTCCACCAGCAGCAGCCTTACACACACTGTGTTTGTTCACTGCGTCTCTTGACTGTATCAAGAGGAAAACCTAAGTGACCTATTCCACCAAGATCTGTGACAAGCACACTCCATGACCACAGCCCAGGGATGCAATCAGCCCGTGACGCATTTCTCAGAATATATTACCACTGTTAAATGGTGAATAAGAATATGACAAGGACATATTAAATGACTGTATATAAAACACTTCATTCAGTGGCTAACATAAAGAGAGAATTAGATAAAGAAGCTCTGTCCAATTTCTCTAACTACCTAACTCTTAGTGACTAAAAACACAATTCACAATACCTTCAGGAGGGCTTTGCATCTTTTCTGAAGGTATATTAAGGTGTGGTTTGACAAGTAGGGCCTTGAGACAAGACACATTATGCATCACTTACTCTACTAATAAACTTGGAAAAGATCCTTAACAGAGAGGCATCTAATTTTACTGTATTTCTATGCTCAAGACATGGCAGAGCATGCCTGATGGGTTTTTACGTACATACCACATTGTGACTGCCAGAAAACCCATACCAATAAAGATGAATGGGCTGGAGGCATAGCAGACTTTCAGAAGTCTTATTGAAAAGCTTCCCCAAGCCACACTAACAACTAAACCTGGATGCTCTCCATTCTGCATGCGCAGAATGCCTGAGCTCTGGGCATAATTCTGTTGAATACCCCAATGGCTACACAGACATGAATATGGCTCAAGTCCTACTGACCTGAAGACCTAGCAGAGCAATTCTCCAACTGTTCTAGGAGATCAGGGTTAGGGAACTGACAGACCCAATGCACACAGTCCTCACCCCATCTGCCAACCCATCCCAAGCTTTCTTAGGAGTGGAGGGTGTAGCCAGAATATGTGCTATTAAAGGAGTGAAGAACTTGAAGCAGCTGGGTTTTCCTGCTCTAGAAGGCTGCGTTGGATGCTTCGAGTAACCAGGACATGCAGCTGTTAGACAGCAGGGTAGAAATAGAATTTGTGTTTGTCTTCCAACTATGAGGAGACTATATAGCCATAAGATGTGTTAGTCATGCTATGGGCAGCTTAAGGGGAGATGGAAGTCTTGTAAGTCATATCTCACAAAGCCTGGGACTTACTTCAGAAACTGAGAAGAGGTCAAGAAACTAAAGCACTTTCAACAATTGATTCTATGTGTACCCATTCATCCCTGCCCATTTGCCAAAACACTGATGAGTCTCAGTTTTGTACCTGAGATGTGGTGGGGAGCTTCTGCCTTGTGCTTCTGCTGCCTTCTGGTATTTATGCCATCTTTGTGCACCTTACTCACTGTTCACCCTCACAAATTCCCCCCCCAGAATTTGTAGGTAGTGTTTAGGCAGTGTCCACCTGGCTGGGAAAGCCTTTCTGCCAGACCTCACCTCACAGGCAGCTGGCCAGCTTCACACTGGCTGTTCTCAGGGCAACTGCCTCTCTGCTCACCAGTGCACTATGGCCAGGAACAGGCACTCTTCTGCTCTGCTGAAGCAGTGATCTAAAAAAAATGGCAGCTTCCAAGGGAGCTGGCCTGTCAGCAGAACAGATCCAGGCCCTTTCCATGATAAAACCAACAAGAAAGCAATGCTTCTTAAGCCTACCCTCAGTCAGAGCTGACTCTCTCTCGCCCCACTTAGGAATGCTTGGAGCAAGTCAGAGGGCCAAGCCCAAAGTCAAGGGCAGTAGAGGTGAGAAAGGCCCCCATGCGCACAAGGAAGCCACAACAAAAGAAAGAAAGGAGGAAAGGAAAGAGGGAGGGAAGTAGAGAGAGAGGGAGGGAGGAAAGGAGGAACGGAGGTAGGGAGGGAGGGAGAAAGGGAGGGAGAGATGATGGAACAGAAAGACAGAGACAGAGAGGAAGACAGAGACAGACCAACAGACAGACACACAGACACACAGAGGTAGCAAAGCATTATACATAACTAATATGACCTACTGCTATCATTATTTATTCTGGGATGAACAAAACATTGGGCTGGAGGGTTAAATAGGTCAGACAATCATTCTTAACAAAAATAAGTATACTACTTCTCTCCCTAGCAAAACCAACTAAAGCACACTTGAGCACATCTTCATTTTCATTAACTACTTACAGTTATCAAGGGGAAAAAATATCAACTTTGGGGCCAGAAGTTATCTACTCCATGGAACCACAAAGGTGGATATAATACATTTGACTGAGGAGTAAAGGAAAAATTATAAATCAAAAGATTTTGTTTTGGGGAGGATCATTCCATAATCCTCTGTAAAGTAAAGCAGACACCCGCTCCTGCTGGCTTCTCTGTGGAATGTGAGCTGAAAGCGTGGGAGGAAACGCTCTGGTTTCTGCTGGATGCAACTCAAACAGTTGCAATCCTGAGATGCACCTGCAGCCAGGGCTCTTTGTTAAACGCTGAGCGCGCAGCTGCCCCTGGCCTGGGTGTCCAGCCCTGCCGGGGAGAGCGCTCAGTCCCACACAAGGCGCCCGGAGGCCAGCGCAACCCCAGCCATGGCCCTCTCACTTACTCCACAGAGGCCCTTCTCTCTGTTACAAAAAATTCCTCAATCTGTTTTAGGAAGAGAAAATTTTGAAATAAGTATGTTTTTCACAAAGGCAGTCCTGCCTATTTGAAATGTTTATATTTAATTATGGAAAAAAAAAAAAAAAACCAAGGACCCAGAAGTTGAGGCAGGAGGATTGGCCTCAAGTTTGAAGCCAGCTTGAACTACCTACATAGTGAGTTCAAGGCCATAATGCACTACGTAGTGAGAACCTGTAAAAAGAGAGACAGACAGACAGACAGATAAACTAGGACCTTGAAAAAGCAAACTGGTAAGTTCAATTATAGCTACAAGAGTTTTCTTAAAAACTAGTTACCTTTTTTTTTTTTTTTTGGTGGGACCGGGGTTTGAACTCATGACCTTGTACTTGTCAAGCAGGCACTTGTGCCATGGAGCTATCTCCCCAGCCCCAACCTACTTTATAGATAACACTGAAAAGCTTAAAAGAAGCTTTAAATATACATATATGTATATTTTTAAGTATTAACATATAAATACATATAATTATATCTATCTATATCTATATCTATATCTATCTATATATATACACACACACACAATTTCATGTATGCATATAAAAATTAGTCAACTTAACCAGACCGCAATAACCTCTGAGGGGAGAAGAATGATATAGAATGAAAATCATAGAAAAATCATCACATAACATCTTTAAGAAACATGCAAGTGTAACAAAGGAACTGTAGTCTACTTCTACGGGGAGACTAACCCCTGGGAGGACATAGCACTCTAAGTCCCTCAAGAACAGCTCATAAGCAGCATTTTGCATATTCCTTTTTACTTCAAATCAAAATTATCACTTCAACTCCAATAGTGTTGATTTCCTAGAAACCATTCTTCCCTTCAGAAGTAAAAATGAAGCAAAGTTTAGACTTCTGGCAAAGGAATCCAAGGGCTAAGAAGTCATTACCTCCTTTTTCAAATTCAAAGTGTCTTCCAAAATGCTGTTTTGGTATTTTTCCCTTTGCAAACTATAAATTCAGTAATGTTAGTTTTCCCTGGCGCAAGGGGAGAATCACAGCTGGATTCTAGAATATTCTGTAGCCATACTAACACTGGTTTCAAGGTATCTTCAACTCAGTTGCAATACTCAAAAACATCCTTGAATTTGCTTGTTAAGAAATTGCTGGCCACTGGAATAAAAGTCTTGCTGTAGCACTAAAGACTGCCCAGACAGGCACTTAAATTACAGCATTCCTCACTCTGGAAGCTTTTCCTCCATCCCTGTTTTCACATTGCTGGTTAAGCTTTTTGGAAGTGTTCATAATAAATCCATGGCTACCCTTTCCCACTGCATGTCTACTTCTGTTATGGTTTATGTCTAGTTGTCCCCGCAAAGCCTCATGCACTCATGGGCAGGGACTTCTATAGATTGAAACTTGACTCATGAGTCACTGGGATTATGTGTTTTAATACTGATGGGATTATGGTCTGAGTACTTCTGGAATTATGCGTATGGCCTAAGGCAGATAGGCTGAGGCGAAGAGCCTGAATGTAATATAAAGAGGGACAGACAGACAGACCAGGGCTGTTGCTGTCTGCTGCCCTGGTTGGTCGATTATCTCTGTCACCATTGTTGCTCTTCTGCCACCATGAACTGGATGATCTCTGCTCTGTTCCACTCAACCTTGGGCCAGCCGAATATGGACTGAAACCCCCACAAACTGTGAGCTAAATAAAACTTTCCTTCTTTCATTTTGAGTGTTGGGTATTTGTCCCAGCAATGAGTAAAAAGTAACTAAGACAACCTCTAACTTTGTACAACCGATCAGGAAGCAGAGGACATTCATGTCCTGGCCAGGAACAACCAACAACCAACACTTGGACAAAACATACCACAACCCAACATTCTACAGAGGCACCACTATAACATAGCTGTCTCTGCAACAGGTTGCACCCTGTCCTTCAAAGAAATCTAACCTCTGAAGAATAACACCTCAGCAAAATTCTGTCCATCCGTAATCACCAGAATGGTTTCTCAAGTGTCAGTCTATACATAGAATAACATCTTATTGTCTAGGCTTTGAAAAGAAAAGTTTGCCAGAAATCCTCAAAGAGTAGGTGCTTTTCCATTGGCCATCTTTATGCTAACACTGAAATAAAACCAGGAAACTGGCTCAAGGTTCCTAACTTGCGCACAAAATTGTGCATAGGTGAGCAGGTAGCTTCAGGAACTTGTTGATTTTTCAAGGGAAAAGTATGAAGCTTTATCATCATTCTTTATAGTAGTCGCTTTTCATGCCTAGTAGTCCTCTGAAGTGTTTATTCATTTTTCACAAGTTGTCATCGGCTTCTTGGAAGACTGTTGGCTGGTCCAAATTCCACTGCCATTTAATTTAGTGCCCTCTGGGCTGGCGTCAGGCACACAAGTTAAAGGCAGTCTGCACACAGGGAAGGCTTCCAATTCTGCAGAATGTGCATCACCGAAGTCTTCTTCCCCTCCAGGTACTGACCTGATCCAACTGCAAAGCGGTGCTCTCAAGGGTCCCCAATCAATCTGTCAGTAACTGTGAGTCTCTGAGAAGAGGAGCTGCCAACACACTAGGTTTCTCCTGCTACTTCCTTGTTCTTTTCTTATGAGTTGTGACTGAGGCTATGATGGTTCTCAGGGCCAGCATCTCCCTCCCTAGCACTGTCGCGTTTTGCTCCTCTGAAAAACTACATATTATAATTGACCCCATATTGAAAAATCTGGGTTCAACTGATTTTCCTTTTTTTTTTTTTCCTTCATCTACTTGCTACCCCAAAGATTACTCATACTTTCCCAAAGGGCCAATAAGTACAGGGTAAATGATATTCCAAGCTCTGAAACCCACCTTCTCCCCTGTCCTCGGTGCCCTGCCGTACCATGGACAACTCCTTGTGAGCATACTGTAACTAGCAGTGGTGTCTGGAGCTTCCATTCAGTTCCCTTGCCCATTCCCTTAAGTGGCTGGCCTTAGAAAACTTATCCAGCCAAAACTGTCACTCTTCTGCTCAGATCTGTCTTTCCTAAAACATACAATTTTGGCTGTCTCCTCTAACCTCAGTAGAACTCCTCTCTTAGTCAGGGCAACCTGGAAGACCGAGGCAGCATCACTGGCAACCTTTTTACTAAACCAGTCTGAAGCCAGAGAGAATCTTCATTCCAGACAAAGAATTTGCATATTGGTACAATATATCTTTCATTTGGTGCATGAGCTGGGATAATAGGAACTGGACTTAGTTTACTAATTCGAGCAGAACTAGGCCAGCCACGAGCACTACTACAAGATGACCAAATTTATAATGTTATCAGAACTGCTCACACATTCATTATAATTCTCTTTATAGCTATACCAATTATAATCAGAGGTTTCAGAAATTGATTAATCCTTTAAAACCTGGAGCACCTGATGTAGCCTTCTCATGCATAAAGTTTCTGACTCTTGCCCCCGTCATTTCTTTTACTTCTTGCATCATCTATAGCTGAAGCTGGGGCTGGACCCAGATGAACCATTTACCCACCATTAGCTAGAAATTTAGCACACCCAGGAGCTTTCATTGACTTAGCAATCTTTTCCTCACATTTAGAAGGAGTTTCTTCAATTTTAGGAGCTGTTAATTTTATTACAACTATTATTAATATAAAACCTCCAGCTATAACTCAATACCAAACATCATTATTTGTATGATCTGGCCTAATTACAGCTGTACTTCTTCTTCTCCTTTCATTACCTGTATCAGCCTCTGGAATTACAATGTTCTTAACAGTCTGTAACCTAAATACAACCTTTTTCGATCTTGCTGGTGGAGGATTTCCAATTCTGTATCAACACTTACTTTGATTCCTTGGTTACCCTTAAGCTTATATTCTTATTCTATCCAGAGTTGGAATAATTTCCCATATTGTAACATATTACTCTGGAAAAAAAGAACCTTTTGGTTATATAGGAATAGGATGAGCAATAATATCAATTGGTTTTTTAGGATTCATCACATGAGCTCACTATATATTTACAGCATGAACAAACGCTGATACACAAGCGTATTTTACATTGGTTACAATAATTATTGCTATTCCAACTGGAGTAAAAGTATTTAGCTGATTAGCTATGCTACAGGGAGGAAATATTAAATGATCCCCTGATATATTACAAGGCCTCAGTTTCATTTTCCTTTTTACTATAGGAGGATTAACAGGAAATGTATTAGCCAATTCTTCATGAGACACTGTTATGTTGTTAGGGGAGAGATAACTACTTGTCATACTCTAAGATGTTTTCTTGTATGCTTTTGACATCAGCATGAACACAAGTGTGTAGGTTAATGCCACCAGACACGCAACCAACCACAGCATCATGAGAATTATGCAAAAGAGATCTCATATGCCCAAAGTATCTTCACCAACCAGGCCTACAGGCTGGGGTGAGGCCACAGTAGACTGAGGGGCTCAGACCATGAAGCTGTTGCTGTGAAAAGAAAGAGGAGAGATTGAACCCCCTGCCTTGGAGCTGATCTTAGTCTCCCAGAAGCTGCCACTGGCAATCACTTTTGTAAGTGTAGTTCTACTGATATACACCTAGCGTGCAAGAAGTCCACCTTTTGTTAACTGACATACGCATTCTTTTGAGGCACATAGTGCAGTGCTTGTTAGTAAATTCACAGGGCTGTACAATTCCAGAATGCTTTCCTCACCTCAAAGAAACCCAAGAATAATCACCTTCCATTCTGTCCCTCATCAGCCCTCATGGTAACCACTAATCCATGCTCTGTATCGATCAGTCTATTGTGGACATATTGCTTAAACAGAATCATATAATTGTAATACATAGCACAGATCCTTGCATCTAGTATATTTCTCTCTACCTCTGTTGAAGATACAGCAAGTATCAGCACCTCTGTCCTTCTCCTAGTGAATATTACATTGTGGGAAAATACCTCACTTAGTTTCTCACTCAAAAACGGATGAATATTTGGTATGTTTTCACTGGACATTATGACTAATGCATCTGTGAACATATTTACGTGCAAATCTTCACGTGGAGTGTTCTGATTCTCTTGGGAATACACCTACAAGTTGTAATGGCTGGCTGAGGAGTAACTCTGAAGTTAAATAAACAATTTTCTCGAGGTATTCAGGTGGCATATTAATATTACAGCTGAATCTATGACTATCATTACCTCACTGAATTAAAATGCTATTTCCACTAATATCAAAAAAAGAGCTGATGACGCACAGGGTCTTGAGCAACTATTAGTTTAACTGGCACCTTCCAGCCATCAATCTACCAAGTTCAAAATCTGTTCATGATCATAATTGAGAGATTATCCGAGATTAGCAAACCACAGCCCATGAGCCACACCCAGCCCTCCATCCACCATTTTCACAATCCGCAAGATCAGAATCATTTTTTTTAAAAAATTTTTAGCTTTATTTATTTATGTTATGGCTGGCTCAGCCTGCCCTAGGGGTCAGGCTGGCACAGCATGTGGTGCCAGGCAGGGATCGAACTGCAGTCCCCACAATTGCTTAAGCTTGTCTACGCAGGCGCTTTAGACTGCTGAGCTATCTCGTTGGCCCCCCAGAATCATTTTAATATTCTTAAATACATAACATTGTAAAGAGTTACAAAAGCACTTACATAACATCCTCAATGTTCCTCTCAGCTCACAACATGTAAAACATTTGCTCTAAGTCCTTTAAAAAAAAGCTTTCTGACTTCTTCTCTCAATGATACACACGTAAGTTAAATTCTTTTAAGGCCAGTTAATATGAACAGCACCACGTTATTAAGGCATCCCTAGAGATATCCTCTATCAGAAATCAGAGAACACTCCATCTAGGACATCAAGTTACCTAGGAAATGACTCAAGGGGCTGGCTGGTAAATACAAAAATAGGAAAGCAACAGTGTGCACATCCCTCGGACCGTGATGGTAGGACATACAGCTGAATCTCGGAAACGCCAAAGCTCCGAGAGAAAACGCGGCACATGCTTCACTAGCACCTTGCTGTTTGCTTCTGCCCACCTAGTACGTTTCTTCTGAGGAGTGCTACAGCTGACGTACTAGCACACTCAGCTAGACCCATCCTTACCACATTGCTGTTTATTTTGAGCAACACATTTTTTCCCTTCCCAGCTCCTCCTCTTGAAAACTGATTAAGCTGCATGATACTCAGAGCTCTATCCAGGCTCACATCAATATTGCTGGTTGCCAGGTAGCAATATTTTTTATTTATTTATTTTTATTTTTTTCTGTATCTTAGGGAAGGGTCTACAGAATATTTAGGGTCTCACTACTAGGTCAGACTCATAGTGATCCGTCTGTTTACAGCCTCCCAAGTGCTGGGATTATAGGTGTACACTACCATGACCAGTCTCAGTTGCCATCTTAGTGCCCCCTGGGGTCAGGGTTGGCACAGGGGATCGAACGTCCATCCCCTTCACCTGCTTGCAGGTGCTTTCATCTGCTCAGCTATTTGTCCAGCCTAGATAGCAATGTCAAAACTTCCAAGTGGTAGTTAATTATGATAGATTACCTTTAAAAAAACAGTCCCCTTTAAAGGGGAAAAGCAACACTTGTTCTTTGCCAAACTAAAGTCCCCTCTGGTCCTAGTCACTTTGCAAAAGTCATGGCCCTGGACTGCAATGACCCATACCAGTCCTTCAGTTTTATCCCAATACACAGCACTCCAAAAAATCCTAATCTCTTCTATTTTTCTGAAGAGTCAGAATCATCTACTGCCAACCTTCCGGGTTTTTCAATAGAATGCCATTAGTCTGTTTCCATTTGCTCCTTTCTATAAAAACAAAGATTCCACTTTTCTATCTCTCTGACAGAAGCTTTTCTTCTTTTCAATGAATTCCTCCTACTCTTTTTTCTTATAATTTAATTTCAAAGAGTAAAAATAGCAAAAACAAAGATAGAAAAAAAAAAAACAGTAACAAGAGTACACATAGTACAGAATTTCAAAACAAGAAAAATTTAACAATAGTTACATTACCTACTTTCATCATCCAATCAGTATAGAGCAATGACATAGGTATGTAAGACTGATCAAACAATTAAATATTAACACTTTCAATAAACATTAATTTTTTAACTCTTCCAAATGTATTTTGTATTTAAGTCACTCTTCTAAAAAAAAAAATATATATATATATATATATATATATATATATATATATATATATATATATATATATATGGGTTGAGAATGCAGAAAACACAAGGTAATTCCTCCTACTCTTAAAAAAAAAAATCTGCTTTTTCTCAGATTTCTGGTGTTAATTTGTCCTTTCTTTCCATTCCACTGACGGTTTCCTCTTTTACTTGGCACACAGTGGGTATGGGTAGACAGAGCTCTTGCAGGTTCTAAAGTGTTCTACTGTTTGTAGGCCCTTTTGCCAGTTTTAACTTTCTGTTATTATTCAGTTTTCCCATCTCCATATTCTCCAAGGCATTGTCAAATTATATCTCTTTTTAAAACTTTCCAATTAGACCTGCAGCTCTGACTAGAGCTCTGGCCTCAGAAAAAAAATAGCCCCATCTCCCTGTCTTTCCCATACACTGAAATGTCTCAGCCAATTCTTAAACTTCTTTCTGAACAAGAACCATCTTTTGGAGAGACCAGAGAGCCCCATCACTGTGGTAATGTGCTAGTCCATGTCCTTTTTACCAGATCACTACCACGTAAAAACAGGCCTAAAGAGGACAAGTGGGAATGTTTTAAGATAGTACAGATAAGAAACTTCACATTCTTCTAACACACCATCTCATCTTCCAGGAAACACTTCAACCAGTGTTTGACAAATTAAAATACATGCATACTGTAAGGATTTCACTCCTATAACAAATCATCAACAACTAATCAAATCCACGGTCACCAACCTTAATACCAGTGATTCCCAAACGATCCTTTCTAGACACTTCTACGTTGGTCAGAAACTTCTTCCTCTATCAATATAATCATCAACTTTCAAAACTTCTCTTCCTATCACATTCAAATTTGGGGGTGTTTCTACAATTATATCTATTTAAGACTTCAAGGAAATAATAAAGTACACCTTTTTTCCTTTAAAACTAGGATTAGAAAAATATACATTCAAGGAACACTCACATAAGGAACATTCTATTAAGTTCTAAACTAAAAGATCTTTCAAAGTTAGATGAGTACAGCTCTCCCTTTGCCAATGACATGGAAGTCATCTTGCCTAGCTGCCAGGAGATGATACAAAAGATTACTATAATTTTCCCTAAGAGCCTCGGGTTTGCTTGCTTAATCATCCCAATAAACCACAACGAACTACTCTCTGAGTTCCAGCCACCAGTTACTAAGTAGACATTTGCAGAACTATGAAAAGGAGATGTAAAAATTCTGCCATTAGATACTCTTCAGAGTGCAAGACAACTCTCAGGGAAGCATCAATCACTTTAGGTTCTACACAGAAATTTAACACTGGAGACAGCAGTAGGGAGCCAAGGCTGCAGTAGCCACGCACTGCTGAAGTGTCACACAGTAGCAAAACTCCATCCCAGCTATGCAGACTCTCTGTGGTGGTGAAAGACAGTCCTCCAGGACCCTGCAACTGGCATTCTTTCTCACTGTTTATGGTGCCGGCAATCATTCAAGATGCGCCTAAGCAGGACGCCGCTGGAAGGAGCACCCGTCTAGCTCTTGCCTCTCAGTGGTCTGCGCCTCATTCCTGAACGTTTTCTGCAGAAGCTGCCAGCAGACACTCTGTAATACCTAAACCACAAATCATCACACTCCCCACCCTCTGAGCCAGGCACTGTGTCCTTGAGCTTCCTCCAGAGCAAGATACTAACCAAGCTGGCCACTGATACAATAGGCCTTTACAAATTCAGAGGAGTCTGCCATGCCATCTGCTTAATAGACCAAAAAGTAGGTGGACCTAAAACACAAAAATAGCCACTGTAGGTGAGTCTGAGAGATGAATGCAGGACACTTCAGACTGTTCACCGGGAATGAATCTTGGCTAGCTTGCTAGAGAAAACATTCCATCAATGTAAACATGGCAGGCATGCAGCACAACTATAGCTAAAATTGCTGCCGCAATGTCTCTGCACTACAGACGTCTTGCAGAAACAGAAGCACAGGCAGATTGCTTCAGACTTATTCCACAAATCCAGGAAAGCTGCCTTTGCTCAGACTTAGGAAACTATGCTAAATATCTGCTGCCTGGTTGCTTCAGGAATCAATGGGGGACTTTCAGTGATTCCCCAGTTTTATCTACTGGGACACAAAGAAGTCATCTCAACCAAATGAAGTGCCCAAACTATGGTACTGTAACTTATGAGGACGGTTAATGGAACCATACTCACACTGAAAAGGTGCCGCCATGAGGTCCTGCCTGTAACGCAATGGGAACGAGCCTTCCATTGACTGCTCTCCTGAAGTCACCTTCTGAGCTGGAAAGTACTTGGGCTTCAGCACATAGTCCTGGGCCTGAGCCTGTGCATGGTGGATCAGCACATTCTGGGAGGAGAGGGGTGTTACTCTGGGAAGAAAAAAAGTGAGAATGAGAACATAAATAATGGACTTTGGAAAGTTAACAGAAGAGGAAAGAACAAGAAAGCAGTAAAACTTAAGCGCAGAAGTTCCATGCAAGGCTCATCTGCTCCTTCAAATACAGTGGCTGATCATTGGTAGTATATAAACAGGAATTAACCACTTGCCCTTAGAAACCTCCAGCATGAGAGAGACTTTATCTACTCATGAGGCATAAGTATAAGCAGGTTATCACAAGTAGACTTTATCAGAGGGCTCACAGCATGGCTACCATAACCCTTTATGCAAAACAATAGCATTAATAGTTAAGAACAGAGATAGACAGGGACAGAGACAGAGCTAGAGATTGGCATCCCTAGCAAAGAGAACAGTAGAAATAAAAGCAAAAAGGACACAGGAAAGAGATGGAACGAGAAATTCCCACCTCGGTCAATGAGGGAAAATCAGCTTTAACTAACAGATTCAGCATGGTTCCGAGGGATCCTACGAAACTGCCTACTCGTAGCAGGTCCACTCCCTTTAGTCTCAGTTTTCTATGCTGCTCCAGTACATAGGCACTGCCACACAGGACTGAGAAAGGATTCTCCTTCATGCATGATGGTGCATGCCTATAAGCCCAGCACTCTGGGAGGCTGAGACAGGAAGACAGCAATTGTGAGTTCCACTTAAGGACTTGGCAACTTAGCCCTTGCCTCAAAATAAAAATTCTGAAAGAGCTGGAAACGTAGCCCAGTGGCAAAGCCCTCAATTTACTCTCCATCTCCCTTCCAAAACAATCTGAACTCATACAGTAATTTGAAATATAAATTATAGAGCTATTTTTAGGAAAACAATTTTACACTGTATCACACAATGATATAAACTGTACTATTCAGGTTAAATATTTTATAATTACTGGTTCTTAATCATAAAAACTAACCAGGGTCTTGCCATTTTTCTTCCCAAGGATACAAATGAAGACCTCTGGGACTTCTGAATGTAATTGCTATGTTTTCATCCTCCTGCCCTATAACTGTTTATCTTCTGTGACAGTTCTTTTCCCCTACATGCGACATATACTTTAAAATAATAAGCCTTTGAGGCACGTGTATAGTTGAGTGGCACAGCGCCTGCCTGGCAGGCATGAGGTCTTGAATTCAATTCCCCAGCACAAAATAATAATAGTAATAATAATAAGCCTTTGCCCAGACTCAAGCATTCTTAGAGATAAAAAAAAATTATTAATAAGCCTCATAAGTAATAAAAATATGTAGAAGCTATAGTGAATTCTAGGACATGCAAAATCGCTACTGAACTCATTAGAATAGTCCATTTAAGTAACACCCAGCCTTCAGGAGGGAACCTGCTCTCTAGTATGAGCTGACCCAAAAGACAGCCTCTAAGAAAGCAACAACATCAGGAGGGAAGGAAGGACACTGGCACAGCTCAGTGCCAAAGGTAAGTTGCCATCAGAAGCCGAATTCCGTATAGTTCATTTTATTAGATTCCTTCTAGTTGGAGCTGAGGGAGGAGCTATTTTGTAGGCCAGAGAGAAAGTAATAGAAAAGGCTGGAACGAGGATGTTTTTCTCCAGAGCTCTCTCTTTAAAGCCTGTAGACTCAGTAACCTGGAAAATCTACCTTGGGGCTGGATTCCGCCCTCCCCCCCCACACACACACACAACCACCTAAGCCATTCCCTTTCTAACCAGACTACTGATTAAATTACTAAAATCCCAAGGCTTAGCACTGTAAATACTTCTGCCTTGATGATGTAAGTTTTGTTTTGATCTTTAAGCCTGTTTGGTTGGCACAGGATACATGGTGAAACAGCTGGACCCATCTGGTGGTCACAAGTCCATTCCACAAGCCACGTGAAAACAGGAAGCTCCTCCGTAGCTGGTCTCCAGCTGTGCTGTCAGCCTGTCACTATGGGCTGTAACAGCTGACAGACAGGCAGATTGGCTTCAGTTCAGAGCAGGAGAACCTGGCACTCTGGGAGACCTGAGCTGCCACAACCCGTTCTATCTGACCTCCATCAGGAAGGACAGCATTTGGGTCTGCCTTCTAGATGGGCACCTCCTTTTCTCCCCTGCAAACTAGACACAGGGACAACAAGAAATAAGCTAAAAGCCCTGGTACATGTGGCTCCTTTCCCCTAAACACAATAGAAAATTAACAAACACACAAAGTAAGATCAAGATGTTCAAGGACTTGCGTTTGAGTACCAACCCTTAGCCAGCACTAACCCAAGGAAAGTAGGACTTCGAGCCACACAAGTAGGCAAGTACTCCCCAAGCTATAAACATACTGCGAATATGGAACTACAGGTAAGACGTGAGGACACACACCTATAATCCCAGCACTCGGAAGACTCACATAGGAGGATCTCTGTGAGTTCACAGCCGGCCTGAGCTACAAAGTGAGTTCAAGGCCAGCCTAGACTACCTAGTGAGACTCTGCCTCAGAAAGACATACATATATACAAAAGAAAAAGGCACACATGCATACATCCACACATAACAGGGAATTACTCACAGTGGCCCTATTCATCTGTTTTCTCCTTTCCCCCAGAAACAGGGCCTAAGAGCACAGCCCCCAGAGTCAAAAGACTGTAGCCTCACAGCTTCACAGTCCAAGAAAGAAAGCCTGCCCAACACATGCAGAGCAAGTGAGACACCGTCCTGCTCGCGCCCTCCCTTTCCCCTTGGTGGCCAGCCTCCACCTTCTCCTCCAGTGCTGTCCTTCATGATCACTGGTGCTGTGTACCACTTCTCAGCCTTACAGGCATGCATTTTAATTCTTCTCTCCTCCCTTCCATCCAATGACTTCAGGAAAAAGAAACCTCTCTATTTAAATTGGAATTTCTAGGCTGGATGTGATGGCACAGGCCTGTAAACCCCAGCACTCAGGAGGCTGAGGCAGGAGGATCGATGCGAGTTCAAGGCCAGCCTGTACTACATACAAGACTGTCTCAAAGAGAGAGAGAGAGAGAGAGAGAGAGAAAGAAATTAACAGTAATCATAATGAATTGGGATTCCTTCCTCCTTCACCTACTATCTGAATATAAAAAGTGTCATCAAAACTACCGGACACTAGATTAGTCATAAAAATATAACTATAATTTAAGGGGCTCAGAGGCTAAACTTTTTAAAAGGATATTTTTTTAAAGTGAAAACTGTAGGCCTCTGGTTCAAAATTGTTTTGAGGCACCCATATATTTCCTTTCCTCCAAATATACTCTGAAAATTATAGGTAGGGAAAAACAAAAGATAAACTGAGTTGATACCTCGCTCGGTGCCACAGCACAGCCACACAGGTGCTTTAAGATATTTACCACATTGTATCAGTAAAAAGCACCTCTCCCAAGCTCATCCGTGTTCCCCACTGGCAACCTTCCTAGCCTGTCTACTGTTCCCCAAGTCAGCCTCTCAGTCTAGGACCTATTCAGTTACCATTTGGCAGAGCTGGAGGTCCAGCTCTGTTCTGGTTGATCAAGACCTCCTCCGAAGGGTTACTAATCAGGTTTGAGAACTGTCCCACAGATTTGGAAGAGCCTCAAGGCATGACAAAAACTATTGTTGACACCTGCTTAGGCAGACACACAGACTGAGGTTCAATTCCCATGTGCCATGCCAGCTATGGCCCCCGGGGTGCCCTGAGAGGGCAACTGAGACAGGGCATGGTGGTGCATTGCCGTAATCCCAGCACTTGGGAGGTTGAAAACAGGATGATCACTATGAGTCCTATCTGTTTAGTAAGACAGTGTAGACCATTTACTAAATACATTTGAGGAGGAGGAGGAGGAGCAGAGGAAGGAGAAGGAGAAGGAGAAGGAGGAGGAGGAGAAGGAGAAGGAGAAGGAAAAGGAGGAGGAGGAGAAAGAGGAGGAGGAAGAGAAGGAAAAAGAGGAGGAGGAGGAGGAGGAGAAGGAGGAGGAGGAGGAGGAGGAACAAGAAGAACCACTGTCCTAGCAAGCTAGAGGAAAACCAAAATGGTTTTCTTCCCTTTTACCTCAATGAACAGTAAAGAGTACACTGTACATGAAGATATAGTATACATCGATGTATCTATATGTGTTTTTCTATATAATCCAAATGAATCTCACATAATATTATTTAGCCCCTATGGGCAGGATAGGTAATATTTTTCCCTATGACATTGTTTAGGCAGTCTTGAACCACTCTGAAGCTAATTAATGACTTCGTAACTTTGAAGGTTGCATCCAGTAAGCTAAAGAATACCAGTCAGTCAGTAATCCGTGCACCTGCAGACACAGAGGAGATGTCTTTCCTGGGGCCACATGGGAGTGCAGAGGAGCTCTGAAGCCAAGGAAGGGAGGGGTGGATAATGAGAAGCAGAGCCGACCAATGGGATCTCCAGCTGAAAATTTACAAACAAGACGACAGTCCTCCTCAATTTCAGCAAATAGATTATTCAGAAGTCAAATTTTTATCCCTTTCAGGTAAAAAGAAAAGTAGTCCTCTCTAAAAGAATGAAGCTATCTGCAGCGAAGCATAAAGTTTATCCCCTCCTCCACAGAGAAATCTCCTTCTGTCACTTTTAATTGTGCCTGCATGAAAATTGGTTTGCTGCATGCTTCCCCTAAAGGTAGGTTGGAGAGGGAGCAAGAGGAGGATGATTTAGAGAAGAGGGCACTAAAGGGGAATCATTACAATGGAAAATATGGCTTGATATTTTAGAGATACAACTATACAGTAAATCAGTAAAAAAAAAAAAAAAAAAAAAAAAAAGGGGGTGGGGGGAATCCACACCAGTCTGACACTGGGCACATTCTCCTTTGAGAGTGTTTTGGTTTATGTCTAGTTGTCCCCACAAAGCCTCATGCAATCATGGGTTGGGGATTTCTAGAGTTTGAGACTCGACTCATGATCCACTGGGATTATGTGTTTTAGTACTGCTGGGATTATGGGTCTGAGTACAGCTGAGATTACGGGTGTAGCCTGAGGGAGAGAGCCTGAATGTAACATAAAGAGAAACCAAGAAACAGACTCTCTCTCTTGCTGTTGCCCTAGTTGATTGGTTGCCTCTGTTGCAATTGTTCTGCTGCCATGAACTGCTGCTCTCTGCCATGTGCCAGTCTGCTTTGGAGCCAGCTGAATACGGGCTGAAACCTCCAATAATTGTGAGCTAAATAAACCTTTCCTTCCTTCATTTTGGGTGGTGGGTATTTGTCTTAGCAATGAGAGAAGAGTAAGACAGAATTTGGTACCACAGGCGCGGGGTCATTGCTGCAACTAACTTGACCATGTGGATCACGAGTTTTTGGAAATGGCTTATGGGAAGAGACAGGAAAGGTTCAGAAATGTTGTCTACTTGCAAAGAGCTAGATAAACTTTGGCTGGATAAACTTCAGCTGTATGGTGGGGGAGACTCTGGTCAGAGCTCAGACCAGAAGACTGGCTTGCAGCCTGGGTCTAAAGAATTATGAGCAGAGATAGGAAATGTTTGGAGACATTGTCTACTTGCAAAGAGCTGGAAAAGCTTCAGCTATTCTGTAGGGTACATTCTGGTCAGAGCTCAGACCAGAACAGTGACAGAAGGTCTGCCTCCTGTAAAGACCAGGCTGGGGAGGTTTCTGCTGTGGAAAAAGACAGCACTGGTTGTTGGACTCCAGATGATTTGTGCTATAGCTTGGCTAAAAGTCTGCTGGAATGTTGCTCATGCCCACAGATTTTGCCTAAGACTGAGATTAAGCATGGTGGACTGATTAATCTTTCAAGATATATTTCAAAGCAGTGAACTATTGAGGCAGTGGCATGGTTGTTACTGGTGGCTTTTAGCCAGATTTATGTTGAAAATCAAGAGCAAAGAGCCAAACAGGATGATTTAAAATGTGAGTTTGGCCAGAAAGGAAGTACCAGGAAAGCTGTGGACTGCAAAGATAGAACTGAAAGGATCTCCATGGCTGGAAAGAGCCAGAGAATCAAAAGGATGGCCTGAGGGCATCACAAGAGGAGGCAGCTCTCCATCCTTTGCAACCTCAGAATTGTAAGGGAGAGAGACTTTGCCTTGAGAAGAAAGCTGCAGCACCTCATGTTCCAGAATGGCAACAGTGGCCATGCCAGGTTCCAAAATGGTGTTGGCATGGAGAATTTGTTCCTCAGAATCAGGGTCAGAGTGTTCTTCAATTCAGGCACTCAACTGATACAGCCAAGAAAGAAAAAAGCCTGACTACTGCTCCAGATGGCAGCAGACCTTGGCATCATCCACGTGGTGCTGGGTTTAAGCACACTCAGAATGCAGGAGTTGTGAGGTTAAGAAAGCTTCCACCCCAATTCCAGGAGGCGGCCTGCGAGGCCAGGCAGTGTGCCCCTGAGAGCGGAGTGTGTGAAGCAGAGAGAAGTCAATTCAGTGGAGACTCAAAAGTTTGGAAAAGCCAGGAATGTGGGTCATCTAAGGGAAACTTCAAAAAAGGAGCAAGGCTGGCCTAACAGAGAAGCCATGGGAGTTACCACCAAGAGCGCCATAGGGACAGAGACATGTAAGGCCTTTGGAGTTCACTACTCAGCACAGACTGCTTCAGACGTTCCAGTTGGAACTATGGGATTTAACGCCTACCCTGATGAATTTTGGACTTGTGTCAGTCCCAGGATTTTGTATTACTTTGTTGTTTACAACTTTTGGAATGGTGATGTTTATCTTGTGCCTTTGAATGTTGGGTCTGTTTAACTTTTCTTTTGTATAGGGGCTCACAGATAAGAGTTTGCCTTGGATCTTGGAACAGACTTGGGACTTTTCAGCAATGCTGAAACTGCTGGGACTTTTGGCAACTCTTCCAGATGGACTAAAATGTCTTTTGCACAAAGGGATATGCATGAGACTTTAGGGGTCCAGGGGCCGAATGTCATGGTTTGTGTCTTGTTGTCCCCCAAAAGCCTCATGCAATCATGCAGCACGGACTTCTAGAATTTGAGACTAACTCAAGATCCACTGGGATTATGTGTCTTAGTATTGCTGGAATTAGGGATCTTAATACTGCTGGAATTATGAATGTGGCCTGAGGCAGAGAGCTTGAATGTAATACAAGAGAGAGAGAGAGAGAGAGAGAGAGAGAGAGAGAGAGAGAGAGAAACAGACTGTTTCTGTTTCTCTCTCTCTTTCTCTCCCTCCCTCCCTACCTCCCTCCTTCCCTCCCTCTCTCCATGTTGCTTTCTGTCACCCTAGTTGGTTGGGGGTACCTCTATTGTGATTGTTGTTGTCCACCCTCCATGACAACTGGATGCTCTCTGCCCTGTTCCACTCAGCCTTGGGCCAGCTGAATATGGACTGAAACCTCCAGTAACTATGAGCCATATAAACCTTTCCTTCCTTCATTTTGAGTGTCAGGTATTTGTCCCAGCAATGAGAGAAGAGTAACTGAGACAGAGAGGAAAAGAAGTGTGGACAATAGGCAAGTAGAGAAGAAGCTATTTTATTTTACTGAGTGGCACATCCATAAACAAAACAGGATAGGTATCACATTACCAACTCTGGTGATATAAAGGTCCAAAATTAGCTGGAAGGAGAGTGAGACACTTCTGGAAGCAGAACAAAACTGCAAGAAAGACTGGAAAGGCCTCATTATCAAAATGAATGGTCAGAAGATAACATCCATGAACCCAGGCAGGTGACACTGATAGAAAAATAAATCAAGGTATAAATGTGCTGTTGAACTTAGAAGAGACAGAAAATGATATGTATAAAATAATCACTGGAAAGAAGGCTCAGAAAAAGGGACAAATAAGTAAAGTAACTCTTCACCTACCAGGGCAAGAAATCTTTAAGTAGTGTTTAAAATGCATGAGTCAAGTCAAGAAGTGGTTGTTCAGAGGTCACTACCAGAAGAACTATGGGATTTGAGTCAACGAATCAAAACTGATAGCCTTAAAGCCTGGTTGCTCAGAGGGCATTTCTGAATCAAGGTCTAGTGGGAGAGTGAAAGCAGGCAGGCAGGCTGAGAGGAAGCAGGGACACAGGCCAAGTCAAAGCCACAAGGAGCAGGGACCAGCCTGGGGGAAGATGACTATGTTGGTTTTTAGGGACAGAAATGAGGACAGTTCTCCACAGAGTGTCTGGGGAAAGCCTCTGAGGTTAGCAATAGAGACATTCTAACGGGCCAGTATCTTCAAAGGCAAAACAATTGGTTCAGGAAGCCATAAAGATGCAACTGCATGTTCTTCAAAGATACTCAGTTCTGAGGCCATAAAGATCATACAGCGGGGCAAATTCAGAAGAGTGAAAAAAAGCACAGGCTCAGAAATGACCAGTAAGTTTCCAGGGAGAAGGGAGAAAGGGCTACACAAAAAATGCTGCAGAAAAAGACAGGGACATAAGAAACTAGAAAAGGCCACCGAGTTGAGTTGCAGGTCATGGACAACATGAACAGGCAGCAGTAGTAGTGGTCGAGGTTGAAGTGTAAGCACACAAGGTAACTTAATGCAGGAGACACTAATGACATGCAGAAAGGGCAGAAAAGAAACAGGGCAGAAATGAGGGCTCTATCAGTCCACCTGACAATATGAATCTATGGAAACTGTGGCTTGTAAACAGAGGGGAAACAATACCATAAAACTGTCAGCCATAGAAGTAAGATTAGTTACCCACTGTTTACACTCTTGCCTTCCTAGTGGCAATTTTTGGTGTACAGATAGGCTAAACTTTTCCACATTTCTACTAAACCCATTATTTGACCTACAAGAGAGTGGGAGGCTCTGGCAAAACACAGTCTTTTCCATTTCAGCCAAAGGTTTTGGACCTCACAGAAGCGAACCCCCAATGGGCCATAAAAAGCTTCCCACAGAAGGCAGTCTGACATTCTCTAACCCTTTCTCCTGTCTTGAGCATTCTCAGACTCAGTCAGTAGTTAGCAGAAGTGGAAAGCACCAGGAGGCCACCTCGAGCCTCCCAAGACCAGAATCTATAAAATTCAGGTAATTGTGGGTACCTCAAAGTGTTCAAGTTGTTCGGAAGGAGGAGGCAAGGAGAAGCTAGGGCTTTCGAGCAGGTAAGAAGTGTGAGCGATGACCTGACCTGTGACAAGAAAGAGAGAAGCTCTTTCCCGGGGAGTACCAAGGACAATACACACACAGGAATGTCGGGCAAAAAGCAGGCCACTAGGAAGATGCCACAGAGCAGGGCAATACACATGTACACATGAAGGAAAGCAAGGCTTTGTGGTCCGTGAGCCCGGTCACGTGGGATTACCTATCACACAACAAGAATCCAGGCAGTATGATGGAGAGGCTGAAGGACAGCACGTACTGACTGCCAGTAAGAGAGAATGGGGAACTGGAGCGTGCCAGAAAAAACACTCCTAGAAATGAAACAAGGAAACGCATAGCCATGAGAACAGGTGGAAAGAAAGGATTACACCAAAAACACAAATGTAGGGGAAAATCCAGTACAATTTTTATCTTAGGCTTCAAATGAGAGAAAAGACATTAAAAAGATTAAGAAGTTAAAAGTGAGGAGATCTGGGGAGGATAAAACAAGGAACATAAGAGAATCTTCATGGCCATCATTAGAAAGCAAGCAACACAACCAAGTACTTTTAGAATGAATTTTCCCTTACTCTTGGTTCTCAGCAAGAGAGAGAGTATGCCCTGCCCCAAGATGTTTGGCAGTGTCTACAGACATGATGGTGAACCTTCTAGAGACCTAGAGTCCAAACTGCAATCCAAAACCCACTTACTTATTGCAAAGTGTCAACAACGAGTAAAATGAAGTACTAAGGTTTTGGTTTAGAAAAAGCAACTACTCTCCTTTGCTACTACAGCGACTTGGCCTGTGAGTGTACAGAGAAGGTTCTGACCTACAGATAATTTTTAAGTAATAAGATGTAAAGATACCAGACAGGCATCTAGTAGGTGGGAATGAGACATACTACTAAATGTCCTGCAATGCAGTGGACAACATTCTACAAGGAAAGAGGGAGAGAAGAAGAGAGGGAGAGAGGGAGGGAAGGAGAGAGAGAGAGATGTCCATAGTGCCATCTCATACTGCCACAATGTCCATAGCGCCAGGGCTGAGAAAGCGTGCCCTAAATATGGGCCACTAACACCAAACAACTTCTACAGATATTTAAGTAAAGAGTCCATGTTAGCTGTCTTTTAATATAATTAAATTTCATTTTTAAAAGATTGTTGGCCTGAGGAGATAGGTCAGTGGTTTAAGTGCCTGCCTGGCAAGCACAGGGACGTGGGCTTGATCCCTAGTACCTCATGCCATGCCAGCCCAGCACTGAGCTGGCCACCAAAACCCAGTGTGGTGGTGCATGCCTGTAATCCCCGCACTGAGGATCACTACAGGAGGATCACTACAAGTTGGAGCTGCATACTGAGACCCTGTACCAAATAAATACTAAAGCTAGAATGGAGAGGACACTAGAGAAAAGAGAGAAGAAGTTTAAATACATCCCCCAGAGATGCCTAGACTGAAGGCTGGTTCTGCAACTCAGCGACGCTCCACAGTGGGGCCTGAAGAGGTAATCAGATCAGGAAGGCGCAATGCTCAGAGCTCAAAGGGCTATTTGAAGGTCAAGTGGGAGAAAGTAGGCGACCAGGGCACACATGGGAAGCGGACAGCCTCTCTTGGTCCTCTGCTCCTGGCCATCACAAGCTAAGTCCCTGTTCTCTGCCATGTCCTCCTGCCATGGTGCTCTGCCTTGACACAAAACCAGGAAAACGGGGATGGCTGATGATTAACTGTAATCTCCTCTCTGCAGCTGAGAGCCGAACAAATCTTTGCGCACTTCAGTCAGTTCCTTCAAGGATTTGTCAGGGTAACTGAAGCCTTCTCTTTGAAGATACAGCAAAATGTTAACGCTGGGAACAGATCATTTCCTTTTTTTTTTTTTTTTTTTTCAAGTGTATGAAAAATGTGAACAGTTAAAATCATTGCATTAAAAGACGCAGGTTGTGACCTTACTATACAACAGGCCAGGCTATAGACTGCTTATTGAAAACCCACACTAAAAATAAAAAATAGGAAAAAGTTACGGTAACAATAGGACTCAAAACTGGAGCAATTACATTCAAAATAACAAAGAGCAAAGTATATTGCCAAGGATAAAAAGATGCACTCCTAAGGATAGGGGTTAATTTGTCAGAAGGGCATGACCACCCTAAAATGTTGGGTACCTAGTCATACAGCTCCAAAGTTGGTTTCTTGTTTTGGTTTTTTGTTTGTTTTTCTGTTTTAACCTGAAAATGAAACAAGTCCAACAATGCTTGAGAAATTGATTTACAAATCTTAATTTTAGTTGCAGTTTTAATACCCTCCTCACAGTATCTGGGAGACAAGTGGAAAATCAGTGTGGATAAAGAAGTTGTTAACACTATCAACTATCAACCAACTTAATCTGCACCCTACACCTCAATAGCAGAATTTCTCTTCAAGTACTTAGAAGGGGGTTTTGTTTTGTTTTGTTTTTGTTTTTTTACCAAGACAGATCATGTATACACTGAGATATGCAACAAATTTCAATACATTTTCAAGGATCTGAGTTAGACACAGCCTGTTTTCAGGCCATAATAGAATTTAACTAGAATAGCAACAAGGTTCTCTGAGTAGTCTTCAAATACTATATTTGAAGCTAAATATGATGCTCTGGGACTACTAATGAATTAGGACAGAAATCACATTGGAAATTGTTCTGGATTGAACAAACACTGAAACACAGCATATCAAAATCATGGGATGTCATTTAATTGGCACCAAAATATGAATCTGTGGTGCTAAATGCCTATATTTGAAAAGAAAAAAAAAAAGCTTAAAAATTAACAGTATCAACTTCCACTTAAAATGGGGGAGAAAGGTGGGGGGGACCCAAAATTAACAAAAGAAATGATGAAGATATGATATATGATATAAACAAACCAGGAAAAAAAGGAAGTCACTAGAACCAAAGGCTGTGTTTTTGAAATCAACACAACTGACACATCGCTAGCTAGACTGGCAAGAAGTATTAGGAATGAGAACCAGGAGCTCCCTGGAGACCAAGAGGCCCCAATGGGCTAACGGCTCCATCTGAAGACATTTCTTTGAGACAAACATGGGGCAAGTAAGAATAATTGTATTGGGCTGCAATTCTGACATGCTTAAATCCACCCTTTTCATTTAAAAAAAAAAGCACATTTGGATGGTGTATAGATGTTTGAGAGCTTGTTCTGATTTTTTATTGTATTAGCACATGTGCATGACACATAAAGTTGACATTCATCATAGGAGCAGCTGCAGGTACACAGCACAGCTGGATTCTTTTTCAGTCACCTTCCCAACCATCTCTGTCTCCAAATCTTCTTTCCCCATTTTATTCTTATTATTATTCCTTTTAGTTTATGACACAATATTTACATAATCCATCATTTTAAAAACTGGCTACGGCTGGAGAGACAGCTCAGGGGTATAAGCACCTGCCTGGCAAGCAAAGGGTCCTGAGTTCAATCCCCAGTACCAAAACAGTAAACAAAAATAGAAACTGGCCAATGAGCCGGGTGTGGCAGTACATTCACACAATCCCAGCATTTGGTGAGGCTAAGGCAAAGAAAATACCAAGTTTGAGCCAAATCTGAACAATTAAGTGACTCAGTGAGACCCTTTCTTAACATAAAAAAGGGACTGAGGATATAGCTCAGTACAAAGACCAAGGGTCCTAGCCCTAGAATGCGGATACAGGAGGAGAGAAAAATTCCAGCTCAAAAAAATACATAGTACTACCATACCACCAGGCCTTTATTTGACTCCAACGACAATTAGAAAGTGGTCATCAAAGACTGTCAGCATCTCAAAAAGACTGACACTGTGTGTACTTAAATTAAAAAAAAAAAAAAAGGTATCTCCAGCCAAAAATCAGCCTGAATCTGGTCAGAGCCTAAATCTTTATCCTGTTTACAAAAACTTCAGAATAGAGACATATCAGCATTGCAGGATGTAACAAGGAAAATCTACAATTTCTTCAATGAAGAAAGGCCTCCAACAAAAGGAAGAAAAAAATAATAACTTATAAGAGATTTAAGAGGCAAATCAACACATAATAATCAATGAACCCTATTTCGATCCTGATTTAAGCAAATAAGCTGTTAAAATTTCTTAAGTATTTTGAGAAATTTAAATCCCAAATTTTCAACAATATTATGTAGTTGTTGTTTTAAGTGGGATAGTGGTCTTGAAGTTACTTATTAACAGTCCTTATCTTTCACCGGCACATACTGATATAGATATAGATATAGATATATACTGGCTGCAAAATAATCCCATAAGGAGAAAATGTGAACATCATATGTGAATATCAATGAAATACAACTGGATATGAATTGAGAATTATGCAAGATACAAGATGACCAAGATACAAAATCAACTTTTAAAAACTCATTATATATATACATATGTGTATATATATATATACACACACACACCAGTAATGAACTAGATAAATAAGAAAATCAGTAAAACAATTCTATTCACAACAGCTTTCAAAAAACATAGAAGGCAAAAGATTTTTGCAATGAAAATTTCAGGACACTGAACAAAAAAATTAAAGAAAGATATCAGAAGATCTAAAGATCTCCTACATTTATGGGTTGATCAGACTATTGTTAAACATTGTCCATTACCAAAAGTGCTCTACAGATTCAATGTGTCAACATTCCAATGACATTCTTCACTTAACTACCAAAAAAAAGGTCATAAAAACCATACAACAATAGAAAAGACCCAGAATGGCCAAAGCAATCCTAAGCAAAAAGTGCAAGGCTGCAGGTATCCTAATCCTCAATCTCAAATCACACTAGAGTCACAAAAGCAGTACCTATCAGTGAGTGAACAGATAAAGAAAATGAGATATATGCATGAGAGTGCTACTCATCCATACAGAAGAACAAACATGTGGCATCTGCAGGAATTGGTGATCATTTCAGGAGAAACAAGCCAAATTTAGAATGAATATAAAACGTTTTCCCCAATACGCGGACTCTTAAGGAAGAGAGATAGTGCGCATGTTGGCAGGAAAGAGACTATTTATTATGTTAGACATTAGGGAAAGAATAAAGGGGAGGGGTGTGAGGGAGGACAACAGAGGAATGGATATGACTGAGTTCTGTGATAGGCATGTATGAAAATACTACAGTGAAACCTGGCAGAAAGTTAATAGATATTAATAAAAACATTTTAAAATGTTAAAAAGTTCAATGTAGGGATCTTGTTAAAAATGCAAGATGGTTACTTTGGAGTTTTTAACAACTTCTCTACTTTTCTTATGTTTCAACTACACCATAAGAATTCACAAAATAAACTATCATATGTAATGATCTTTTACCATTTTTCAGGATGCAGTAAATGAGATCAGGTACTTAAAAGTGTTGTAAAAATGAAAAACACATTACAAAAGGACAATGTATAGTACCCATGACTTACCAGCAGGGACATATGGCCAGTGCATACCCTTTTCTCTGCTAGTTTAACTTACCAAAGCTACTGCTAATGAAACCGATATCCTACCTACAGAGGATGAGGTAACTTTTGAAAAGCTATGAAAAGCACGGACTGCTGATACCATCGAGTCTTTAAAGTAATTTATTTTAATAAGCAAATACTATAGGAATTGAATGTCCTGATTCTTTCCCCATCATTGCATAGTTCACCTAAACTACACTATGACAATACGGAGAAGGGAGGTGCAGCTGCCCCGACCACTGTGAGTCACGGACATCTGTGGGCTGGGAGGAGTCCTGGACAAGCCAGCCACAGAGCAGGGAGTGCAGAGCTTTCACAGCTTTCTACAAAGTGCTTCCATTGAGACACAGGTATGTTACAACTTCGCATCCTACACCACCACTCCACGTATTGTGACTGGCTAAGGGTGCCACGGCCCCACCCCTGGATGGCATCGGACTGATGTGAACATATTGGTGGTACACAAAATAAACCCAGAACATACAACAGACAAAAACAATCCTTAAAACTCCTATGAATACAATACTCTTCCTATTAGATCAGAAGGAAGAAACCAAAGTGAAGTAAACAAGACATCAGGAGTCCTGGGTGCATATCTTATAGTCTGAACTTCCATTCCCTTCTTCCCCAGGGGGAAAACAATCTCACTGATTGTGAGAAATCAACATTATAATCCCCGAGAAGCAGGAAGAAGATCTGGGACAGAACTCTGGTGGATACTTCTGTATAATAAATATAAATGCCTATACGTAGTCACCGAAGACAGTTTTCCTGAACTCTAACTTGAAAAACAGTTGCACCATTTCCTATTTATCTAAACTTAAGAAGGGCCAGGGGAAAAAAAATTAACCAAATTTTTAAAATCTCAAAATGTAAATATTTAAAGTATCAGTTTATTTTACTTATTTATTTAGTAATTAAGGCCCTTACCCGCCAGGGGCAGAGCCAAGACTTTTTAACAAAATCCTAGCTCTACCACTTGTCAATGACAGAAGAGGAAAATCACTGATTTCCTTGCAACACAGGGGTAACAGTATCACCTCAGCAATTTAATGTGAAAATGATGACAAAAAATGATTTTAAAAGGTAACATATGAAAATGCTCTTTAATATACAAGGGTATTAGATTCCTTCACCTCCCTCTTGCAATAAGCACAACACATAAATGGAATTTTACCCCTTTGAAAATATTAGCTCATATTCAAAGACTATCTGAAGCAAAGAACCTTCTAGAGCATTCAATGGCATAAACAGCCGGCTCCAGTATGCATACTATAGATTCCCCACCACTGATCCAAGGTGTACAATTAAAGAGAAAAGGCAAAGCTCATTTTCTTAAATTGTCTGACATAAAAACTTTATAAATGCATTCAACACTTCTAACAAGTCAGCAACCCTAGGGTCAGTTCATAACGTTCTACCTACAGGTTTGTGAACAAGTTAAACACCTTAGCATCACAGCCATTGTGAAAAACACTTTAATAGTGCCTTAAAAACTAAACAAAGGATTACCAAATGGTTGTGTAATTCCATCCTAGGAATACAGCTTAAAGAACTGAAAGCATGGACTCATTGTACTTACACTGTAGTGTTCACTGTGGTATTACGCATGATATCCTCATGGTGGAAACAACTCAAATGTCCTTAGTCAAATGAGTAAAATGTGTGAGCCACAGCTTACAGTGAGATAGGGCCAAGCTCAAGAACTGCCCCACACACAAACAGTCCCAAAAATGGCACAGAAATGGCTAAACGAAACTTCAGTCACAAGGATATGAATCACTGAAGGAGTAGACCCTAAGTGCCTGAGACATGTGTGTTTTGCCAAGAAGCACAACAAGAAGGGCTTCAAGAAGATGCAGGCAAACAAAGCCAAGACCAGGAGTGCACATGCCAAGGCTCTCAAGGCCCTTCTAATGCCCAACGAGGTCAAGCCCAAGATCCCAAAGGGTGTGAACTGCAAGCTCATTTCACTTGCCTATATTGCTCACCCGGAGCTTGGGAAGTGCATCTGTGCCCGCACAGCCAAGGCTCACTGGCATTGCCAGCCAAAGGCCAGGGCTCCAGCTAAGACCTGGGCTCCAACTGCTGCTCTAGCTCAGGCCCCCAAGGTGCCCAGGCCCCCAGTATGGCTCCACAGCAAAAGCCGCCATCTGCCAATGTGAAGACAGAAGGACTGTTGGGACCCGTGGGCTGCCATTTGCGGGGGGCTGGTGCCCTCCTATGCTCTTGATCCTAAGCAAGGATCAAAAAAAGACCTGCATGTGTAATAAAAAGGAACAAAACTGATATACACTACAACATGTGTGAACCCAGACAACATTATGCTAAGTGAAATAGAAAACCACAGATGTTGTATGATCCTGCTTAGATGAAGAGCAAATGCACTTCATAAGATGTGTACTGCATAACATGAATTTATGCAGACCAAAAGCAGAAGACAGGTTATTGGGGGGAAAGAACAGGAAACTGTTATTTAAAAGTGGAGTTTCTTGGGGCTGATGAGACAGCTTGGTGGTCTAAGTGCCCCTCCTGGCAAGCACAAGGGCCTGGGGTTCACCCCGGGTACCACATGCCATGCTGGTCCCATGCTGAGCTGTCCACCAAAAGCAGGCATGGTGGTGCACACCTGTAATCCCAGATCTGGGAAGCCTGCGACAGGAGGATCACTACGAGTCTGAGCTGCATGGTGAGACCCTGTACCAAATAAATAAAAGATTTTTTTAAAAAAAGTGGAATTTCTCTTTGGGGTAATAAAATAGTTCAGGAAACAATGGTGATGAGTACATAACAGTATGAATTAATTAATGCCAGTGAGCTGTATATGGAGAGTAGCTGAAATGGAAATTTTTCTGTTATATCTCCTTTCCTGCAATATTGAAAATTACATTCTAAATAATTAGACCCAGATTTTTAAAAAATAAATAAATAAATAAACAAACAAAACATCTGGGAGAAAGAATTTGGAATGTTTTCAAAAAAAGAAATGGTACATGTCTGAGGAGACAGACACATTTCCCCTGATTTGAATATTACACTGTGTATACATATATTTAAACATCATGCAGTATACTGGAATGCATATAATTTTGATGTACCAACTAAAATCTAAATTTTAAAGAAAAAGAAACGGTGCACCACAGTAAATAGGGAGAAAAAAAGGCAGGTTTCTCTCTTCCCCATTTCCAACCATTAGTAGTTTGGATGGTACAACATAAGGTTTTGTAATTTCTGCCAATCCTAAATGTAGGGTTCTCACTTCGTTTCCTGAGTCATGATGCCAATTCTGCAGTAGTAGCCATCTGTGTAGCTCTGCCTCTCTTCTTACGGCTTCTACATTTTAGGTTTTTGCCTTCCAGTCCTCTTCACCTGGTCTGCCCTGAATCAAAGGGTGAGCATTCGGCCTCCCCAGCTCTGACCCACTGTGTTTCCACTTGGCCATTTACTCATGGTTGTGAGGAAGGAGCCTCTCACTTGTCAGGTGTCAGAGATGAGCTCTCCTCCCTGCCTGCAGAGCCTCTCACATCTGACTTCGCTCATTCCCCAGTCTGCCTCTTGTAGCTACCGTTACTCACATGGATGTGGATGCACCCATCAGCCCTGCGCCACACACGCACGCAGAGATGCGCATGGCTCTGGGGTTGGGACACTGACTCTTCACATTGCCTCTGGTTCTTTGTCAACTGAACAAATGGAAAAGGTGGTTAACACATTTCAAAGAAGTTGCTCCTTAATAATGTCCCTTTTTACAAGCTAAAAGATTTCCTTACACGGAGCAACATGAAGCTATCCAGAAGGTCAAGGGTGAACACTTCAACTGTCCTATGAAGTCCCCGCTTCCCCAGTCCAGAGCAGCCAGGTGGCACACTGCTCAAGATGGAGGCAGAGCGAAGAGTTCTGAGCAGGACCTCAGAAATTCAAACTATACATCCACCTGTATCAGAGAATCTCTAGAGGCTCTGGCTCATACATTACAGGGTCTTCACTTACAAAGAGCAGGTCTCTATGACGTGACCTCCAAAGTCCCCCAGCTTTCAGAACCAGCGCATCAAGAGCTTCAGCTCCAAAACTATTCCCCAGTCCTGCTAAAAAATAAAACATTTCAAATGTGAAACATTTTTAAATATAATCTCATGGAGATATCTGTCCAATGTAGAAATGGAATCCCTCCAGGGCTTTTTCTCACCTTCAAACTAAATAAAATAGACTAAGTAAAAAAGGAAAAAAAATTCTTTCTAGTTTCTTAAGGTGAATGCAATAAACTCTGTTTTTCCCAAATGGCCTTGTTTTTTCCTATTACAATTGCCGCTAAACTAGGTCACCTAAGTAATAAATATTGAAAGCATTTAACCAAATTCAAACATCTGTTCCAATCTTCTTTTCAGGCTCAATCCAGCTGAAACAAAATACCGCTGCCCTAGAGGACCTGCAAGATTTGGTAACACCACTGGAAATACTGCAGTTCCTTCTAAAGCCAGTATAGCTGCGAAGAAACCCTGGCCTATTTCAGCATGTCTGAAGTCCGCCATGAGCACCAAACTATAGAAGCAACAGGGAAATTCAACCAAAAATCTTCTCTCACTGGCTCTCACTACCCTAGGACGGCAGAGCTCAGAGCCTGGCACAGGCCTATTCAGAGGGCAGGGGCCAGGCAGGACCTCCTGAGCATCCCCACGCAAACACAGCCTAGCTTGGATATTACTTGCCTTTTCAATTTCCTGGAGCTGCTAGCCAAATCATTCCACTGTGACTTTGAGAAAAATGACATGAAGTATGAAATAAAGTCTTGATCTCCTTAGTGCCCGCAGACAGTAGGTAATCTACTTTCTGGTTGTGTAAAATCACGAGGCACAGAGGTTTTTATTAAAACTGTGCCAATGCCAAACAATGGCTCTAGGGTACTGGGACTGGTTTGGAACATCTCGCACTTCCACCCCTTCGAGCCTACCAGAAGTTACCCCAGAAGGACTGCTTAAGAGTTCATATGAAAAGCTTTTTGCTCTTGCTGTTACTTGCTGTGCCCCATAATGGTTGATGCGCATTCATGGCTTTTCACTCATTCACAACCTGACGTCTACATCAGCTACTAATCCTCCCAAATGATCTTGTGAGAATGGTGCTGAAAAGGACCAAGGATGCACCATCGAACTGCCACCCATGACTCTCTTGTCTTTTGCAGAAACAGCCATGCACTGACAGATTTCACCATGCGGCATGTTGCAAATCGTTACCCCAACCTATATCATGAACCCTACGTCCACCCAGCGGGTGTCATTTTTCTTCGGCCAAAAATGTTTCCTTCAGAGTTTTCTATTGTACAGATCTGTTTTTTAAAAAACAAAAACAAAGATTTCTTTTACTTCCAAGATTATTTCTGATCTGGTTTCCTCTATACCTTTTTGTAGTGTTTTGTTTTGTTTTGTCTTTTACTTCAGATGCCATCGATTCTGAGATTTCAACTGTGTGAACCCAACCTTCTTCTATGCTAGTGTCCCCTGCATTTGCTTTGGGTGTGCTCAGGGCTTGAGATTGTGATTTTTGTTCCTTTGTCATTTTATATAGTACTGACCTCTAACCTTTGGTATAGAGCTTTGGTGTAGTTATACCCTTAGCACCTACTGAAAAATCTTCTACAAAAAAGATTACATGGTGTAGGCAGTTATGTTTTTGTATTTACAGAACTAAAGTTAGGAACCCTAATAATGGGTAGTGACATTTAGCAGTTGACAAACTTTTGTAACTGGTGTGGTATAAAAAGTACAGGAGGTTTTTTTCTTTGTTTGGAGCCGAGGACGGAACGCAGGACTTCTAGCTTGCTAGGCAAGCATTCTACTGCTGAGTCAAATCCCCAGCCCCTAAAAAGTAAAGCCATATAGCCGGGCGTGGTGGCTCACACCTGTAATCCCAGCACTCGGGAGGCTGAGGCAGGAGGATCAGTGTGAGTTTGAGACCAGCCTGGGCTACAAAAGTGAGCTCAAGGCCAGCCTGAACTGCATAGTGAGACCCTGTCTCAAAAACACACACACACACACACACAAAAAAAAAAAAAAAAAAAAAAAAGTAAAGCCATATTAATATAATGAGCTATGAAAGGCTCAAGTCAACAGTTTCCGACACTGCCAGTTCTGCTGGCACTACTATTATCGACTACTGGAATATACATACAGCTACTTTCTCTTAGTTCAATGAGAAGATTTGTACTTACAACATTCAGACAAGATATCATGTTGCCTCTTGCACCCTGAACAACCACTATGAAGACAACAATATGTAATGCATTGATTAATGTAACTGTCCTACTAACCTGTTTTGAAACTGTCTCATTGCTATTTCTCATTAAACTTAAAAAAAATAATAAATTGTCTCTACTTTTACAAGAAGGGCATAAACCCTCATCCCTCACAGATTTTTCTCTGGATGCAAAATTAGGAGCATTCTTATTTGAACAATTTTCTCCTTGATGTCCAGATGACTTCTGTTGATTCAAGTTCACTTATCTTTTCCAACTTACATTTTGCTTTCTAGTTTTCTTTTTAATTAGTTCACTGGCAATACATGAGGTTCCCCCTCATCTTAGGGAGTAGACATATGTACGTTACAAGCACATCTGGATTCTTTTTTACTCCCTGTCACCTCCTTCCCCACCTCCCTCCCTCCCACTCTAGATCCCTTTCCCTGTTTTCATTAATATTAGTTCATGTTTACGTTGTATAATGCTCACACTGCAGGCATTTGACACATGGCACACCTTAAATCCCTCTCAAGTCCTCTCCTGCTCCACCCTCTCCTTATCTTCAGTCTCTTTGACACCTTCCTGTCTGCAAAAAAATCTATCTCTCTGTTGCCTTGTATCAATCACTTCATTTGTTCTTTTCTATATATAAAATTTATCAGAACATCTTATTGTTTAATTTTATCGATAGACTTCTGATACACATGATTACGCTAATCATGGGGAATGTGCATCTGTACAAAACGTATCCTGTTTCTTTTCTTTCCCCATTCTTCTCACTTCCCTTCAGCCCTTCCTCCCCACCTTATTCACAAATGCTTTGTTTCCAGTTTCTTCCTTCTGTTGTTTTTCTTTTTCCTTCCTTCCCTTAACACTTCCCCACTCATCCCTCTTGTTTAGAATTTGCCCTATTCTAGTAAGAGATACCACATGATACTGAAGTTCCCGTTTCATTTAATATTGTATCAAATTTGTACCAGGTGCATCAAATTTGGTACAAATGTCTCAAATTTAACCTTCTTTACAGCCAAGTATTATTCTGTTACAATAGGTATCACATAAATCATTTTTCCATTTATCTATTGATGACCACATAGGCTGCTTCTGCATAATAGCTGATTTAGCTACTACAAATTTTGCCCCTACGAACACTAGCATGGATGTATCATTGTACTGCAGTACCTTTAACTCTGTTGGGAAGAAGGATAATAGCTGTGTCACAGGTCACTTCTGTATCTCTGCAAAATCTCCATACTGATTTCCATAACAGTTGTACAGGCCACGTCCTCACCAATAATGGAAATGGGTCCCATGTTCACTGCAGCCTTGCCAGCATTTTTACTCAACGTCTTGATGACAACCATTCTTTCTGGTATAAAATGAAATCTTAGTGTTGTTTTAATTTGCATTTCCCTTATGGCTAGAAAGTGTGAACATTTTTTCATGTGTTTACTGACAATGTATACTCATTCTTCTGAAAAGTGTCTATGCGCTCTACTTGCCAATCTTTTGATTGGGCCTTTTATCTGGGGGAGGTCACATTTATTTTTTTTTATTTATTTATTTGAAATTTAACAATGGTTATGTTACATATTTTCATCATCAGAGGTCACATTTATTTTGAATTCTTTATCTGAGATATTGGTCCTCTGAGGAAAGACTAGAGACATTTTTTTTTTTCATACGCTTTCGGCTGTCCCTTCACTCTGATCATTCCCTTTGCTGTGCAGGACCTCTTAAAATTTATATAATCCCATTTGTTGGTTCTTGCTGTTCCTTCTTGTGCAACTGCTGTTAGACTCGGGATGTCCTTCACTACATCTCTGACTGCAAGAGTTGTTCCTGCTTTGTCTTCTAGCATTTCTTTTTTTTTTAATATTTTTTATTGTTTAAATTTAACAATGGTTGCCGGGCGTGGTGGCTCACGCCTGTAATCCCAGCACTCGGGAGGCTGAGGCAGGAGGATTGGTGCGAGTTCGAGACCAGCCTGGGCTACAAAAGTGAGCTCAAGGCCAGCCTCAACTGCATAGCGAGACCCTGTCTCAAAAAGACAAAAAAGGAAAAAATAAATAAATAAATAAATAAATAAATAAATTTAACAATGGTTATATTACATATTTTCATCATCAGATCAGTTTAGATTAATACATATAGGTATATAAGATTGATCAAACAAACATTTACCCTTCTAAATCAACATTACTTTCCCCCCCCCCTTTTCCTTTCCCCTTTCTTTTCTTTATTCTAGCATTTCAAGTGTTTCTTTTTTAACATTTAGATTTTTGGATCCATTGTGACTTAGCATAGAACACAATGAACGACATGGGTTCAGCTTCTACCTTCTGTATATAGGTAGCCAGCTTTCCCCACTTCACTTGCTAATGAGGCCAACTTCCTCCAGTGAATATTGTTGGTCCCTTTGTCAAAGACCAAGTAGCTCGATGTGCCTGGAATGCATCTATGTCCTCTATTCTGTCCCACTGATCTGTCTGTCTGCCTCTGTGCCAGTGGCATGCTGTTTTTATCACATTAGCTTGCAGTGTAGTGAATCCGGGTATTGGGATACTGTTTACTTTGCTCTTGTTGCCCAGGACTGCTTCTGCTATTCTTGTGCTCTTCTTCTATATAAATTTTAAGGTTGTTTTCTCTACATCTGAAAGGAATGCTGCTGGTATTTTAATTTCAACTGTACTGCATTTAGCCATCCTTTGGGGCAGTACAGCCATTGTGGTAGTGTTGGTTCTGCCTAGCCAGCAACAGAGAACATCTTCCCATTGCCTGGTGTCCTCTTCAGTTTCCTGTTTCAGAGTATGTAGTTTCTGTTGTAGAAGTCTTTTGCTTCTTTGCTTAGGTTAATTCCTGGATATTTAGTGGGGTTTTCTGGTGCTATTATGAGTGGTACTGTTTCCTTAATTTCTTTTTCTGCGAGCTCTTTTATTGGTATACATAAAGGTTATTATTGTGTGATTTTGTATCCTGCCACATTGCAGACATTGTTGTTAATTATAAGAAATTTTGGTGGAACTTTCTGGGTCTTTGATGTAAAGGATCATGCCATCTGTAAATAATTACTTGACATTGATAGATACCTTTATCTCTTTTGGATGATTACTATGGCTAATGTTTTGAGTTCTATGTCGAATAGAAGTGATGACAGTAGCCATTTTGTCTTATTTCTGTTTTTAGAGGAACAGTTTTCAATTTTTCCTCATTTTAACATGCTGTTGGCCATAGATTGGTCATAAATGGTTTTTATCAAATTCAGGCAAGGTCCTTCCAGATTTACTTTCTTCAGGGTTTTCACCACAAAGGGCTGTTGGATTCTGTCAAAAACTTTTCCAGCACTTCTTGATGTGAACATGTGCTTTTTGTCCTTTCTTCTGCTTACTTGGGGCACTGCATTTACACATTTGTATATGATGCAACCCTGGGATGAAATCTACCTGGTCACACTATATGGCCCTTTTTCTGATATGTTATACTTGGTTAGCCAATATTTGTTGAGGATTTCCATATCTATGTTCATTAAAGATATTTGCCTGTAGTTTTCTTTTTTAGTTTGGTCTTTTCCTGGTTTGGGGATCAGACTGATGCTTACTCCAGGAGGAGCCTGTAAGCACTCCTTCCTTTTCAATATCGCTGTATGGTTTGAGGAATATTGGTGATAGGACATACTTAAAGGTTTTACAGAGCTCAGCAATGAAGCTATCAGGTCCTGGGCTCTTTTTAGGAAATGAGATAGAAGAGAAAGAAGTAAAGAGACACCAATTAAATAAAAACATCAAAAAATAAAAGCTGCACATCAAGTCCTGGGCTTTTTTAGCTAGTATGCATGCTCTTGGGGTTTTTTGTTTTTTCATTTTATGTATTTGGTAAAGAGTCTCACTACATAGTTAGGACTCATAGTGATCCTCCTGTTTTCAGCCTCTCCACACACCACCACTCCCAGATGCAGTGGCTAGCTCAGGGGGGAGGGCCAGCGCATGGCATGCAGGATGGGGAACCTAACCCGTGTCCATGTGTTTGCCAAAGCAGGTGCTTACTCTGCTGAGCTATCCTGCTAGCCCTTGCTGGTATATTTTTTTTTATTACTGTTTCATTTCAATGCTTGTTCAAAAATGGTCTTCTTGGTTTAGTTTTACCAGTTTGTACACATCTAGCAATCTTTCTATTTTGGAAGATTTTCCAGCTTTTTGGAATATAGCTTTTCAAAATACCATCCCCTGGATTTCAGCACTGTGCCTTGTAATTTTCTTTTTCATCTATAATTTCATTGATGTGCATCCTATTTTTCTTTTGGTAAATCTGGCTAAGGGTTTAGCTATTTTGCTTATTTCTTTCTTTTTTTAAGGAACATACAACTATTTATTAACCACTGCTCACCATTATTTACAATAAAGTGAACAATACACATTAGGATAACATTCTGACTACTACAAAGTTGTTTTCCTGGCTTCTGCTGAAAACAGTAACCCAAATTCAGAAAAGTTTGAGCCTACATGTGAGGAACAAGTTGAGGTCAAGAAAAAACATACAGGTCAACAGTTTAGATTACAAGTTTGTCCACTCATTTACTCTAGTTCCTAAATTGTTAACACCTCCAGACACTCAGTAGGTTTCCGTGAGCCAAGTCTTAAGACAAACATGAATCCTGACTTTTGAGTGCAGATTTCAGCTTGCTGTGAAGTTATGAGTCTTGAGGAATTTTTAATGTTCTCTTGTTAAGTCTTCCTTAGTGAATTCAAACAAATCAAGTTTCAACTTGCTACCTTATTCAGGAGAACTTGTTAGTAGAGCTAAGAATTTTTTTCTCTCTCTTTTTGTGAAAGGGTCTCACTGTGCAGTTCAGGCTGGCCTTGCACTCACTTTGTAGCCCAGGCTGGTCTTGAACTCCCCAAATCCTCCTGCTTCAGCCTGCCAAGTGCTGGGATTGTAGGTATGCACCACCATGCCCAGCTAAAGACTTTTGCGGGGAGGGAATTTTGGAATAAACTGCATCTTTGTGACTAAAGATAGATACAGATTCTGATATGGTTGCTTTGAAAATATCTACTTTAAACTGTCCAATTAACTATAAAACCATCTATTTAACTTGAAATGTTATGGGTTCAGGAAAACTTTTTATTTAACTGGAAGTGATTTCTTAAGTTGCTAAGAATGATGGTGTCTCAAACACAAGTTTATCACCCATAGTTTTCGTTTTGGTGAATGTTTAAAAACAAAACAAAAACCACTTACATACCACTTAGAATTTTATTTACACACACACAAACAGAAAACTCAGAATGGTCCTTAAGCATTTGAGCTAAAACTTGAGTTCTGATTTGGACTATGCTACAGTTAGAGCAGAGGAAATGTATCAGGCTACCAAATGCTCTTTTCTGATAAAGAAAGCAACTACAAAAGCTTTATTTGTTCAAAGTAACCAGGACTATAGATGCAAAAGAAATAAAACCCAACAACTCCCCCAAACACTATTTTGAAAACTGACATTCACCTTGACTTTCATTAGAATGTTTTTTTCACACTAGTAAATCAAAACCAAGACTCATATTATATATATATATATATATATATATATATATATATACATATATATATATACACATATATATATACTTATACATATATATACATATACATACATATATATATATATATATATATATAGTCATCTCTGGACAAGAATGCAAAGTTAGCCTCCCTTCCTAAAAAGCAATTATGATTTGAGGACATTGTATATTTGCCTCCTTTGTTGGCACTAAGTCAGCCTCATCTGAATCTTCCCACTTCATGAGAAACACTAATTCTCTGTTATCTATGGCACCAATTATTCGTTCAGGATCAAGACTTCTAGGAAAGCCTCTAGGTTTGTCAGCAGTATCTTTTTTTTTTTTTTTTCTTGGATTTGCTGTCATCAGTTTCACTGTCACATAAAGATTTTCTTTTGTACCATCTTTTTCTTTACCAGCTTTCTGCCACTTAAGAAATGCTTCAATTAACTCTGGATGATCTAAATTTTCTTCAGGTTCCCCTGTATTGTCAGCATCTGTAAATCCCCTCCACTTCAGAAAATACTCCACTTTCCCATTCCCTACACAACAGTCCAGCACTTTTTCTACCACAAACTCTTCAGGTTCTGCTTCCTCAAGCTTACTTTTTTCATTTTATTTCTTTCCCATTTTTTGCAATGTAGTTTTACTGGAGGTCATTTTTTACTGCAGACTTGAAAAGCTATTTATTCACCACCTCAGATGCTTGGTCCTGGGTCCGTAGTCTTGTTTATTCTTTCAAAGAATCAATTCATCAATTCATTGATTTCTTCTAAGTCTCAATTTCATTAATTTCTGCTTTAATCTTTGTGATTTCCCTACTTTATTTCAGTTTAGGGTTGTGCCATCATCATTTTTCAGAATCTCACTAGGTTGTCTATTTCTCCCAGTTTTCCCAGTGTGACAGCACTGGTTGCACTAACCCTCCCGCTTAGGACTGTCTTCCTTGTATCCAAAGATTACGGTGCACTGTACTGGCATTGCTGTTTCCTTCCAGAAATGGCGTGTTTTTGTCCTTGATTCATCTGTGGCCCACTGAGAGTTTCAAGAGTGTCATAAATTTTCACATGTTTCTAATTTCTCTGTGGTTTCTTCTGTGATTAATTCTTAGCATCATTGCACAATGGTCAGAGAGTAAACACGGGGTGAATTCAACTATTTGATATTCATGCAAGCAGTATCTGTGGACTACTGTGTGGTCTATTTTGAAGAAAGTTCCATTTTCTGCTAAAAACACAGTGTACTCTGTTGCAGTAGGGTAGAACATTCTGATTCAGTCCCTAAGTTCAAGAGAGTGGCTCAGCGCTGATACTACTTTATTGACTTTTTGTTAGTTGTGAAGGTGGGGTATTGAGGCCATATACCATCGCTGTGTTAGTGTATATTTGGTCTTTTATGTCCCGAAGTATTCATTTTATAAAGACAGGTGCTCTAGTATTTGGTGCCTATGTATTTACAAGTGTTAGCTCTTTTTGTTGGATTATTCCCTTCACTATAGGTAGTAGCCTTTTTCGTCTCTTCTGACCAGTTTTAGCTTGAAGTTTAATTTGTCTGAGAGTTAAACTGTTACCTTGGCTTTTCAGGGTCTTGGTGTATGAAATATTGTTTTTGATCCTTTGACTTTCAGTCTATGAATATCTTGTTGGATTAGATGAGTTTCTTGAAGCCAAGAGACTATCATATTCTGTTTTCTAATCCAATATGCCAATCTATGCCTTTTGATTGGGGAATTAAGCAAGTTTCACTGAGAGTGATTACTAAGAAATCCAAGTCTTCTGTTGCTTCCTCCTTTGTTTTTGTTTTCATCATCTACTCCTCTTACTTGATGGACTCATTCTATCTGGGATTTTGGCTTTGTGGGCTCTACTTAGCATAGTCTTAAATTTTAGAATTTGATATTCATAAATATTTTGAGTTGTTCTTTTTCATGGAATTTGCTTCTTTTCCCACCTATTTTGAAAGATGGATTTGTTACACAGATATACTAACCTGAATTGGAAGCTTCATGAAGACCATTATTTTAAGCTTTTGATCATATTTATAATAACTACCATTAAAGTCCTTGAATGCTAATTCCAATTGGTCATCTCAGGGTTGTTTCCTTTTGGCTGCTTAGTCTCTGGATGATGAGTTACATATTTTTCCTTCTGAGAAATTGTTGTGATGCACAGAACGCTGTGTGTATCATGGGGTGGGCACCCTGGGTCTTCTGAAGAATGCTGATTAACCATTTGGTTGCCCCAGGCCACTTGTAGGCTGGAATCAAATCAAATTCAAAATTCTATAACCCTATTTTGTGTGATAACCAAAACTGCTAAGTTATTTCAGCTTTTGACTATTTCTCAATGAAGCCCCTGCAGCCTCCTGAGGATGAGCCAAGACTCTGAACAGAATTTACATGCAGATGTTTGGAACCCCTATCTTCCAAGAGAAGTCCTCCCCTCCATTTTTCAGTTGACCTACAACATTTCTCAAAGTAGAATTTATGTTATGCCTAGAATTCATAATCGTTATCTATAGTAAAACTAGTTTGATAAGAACTTTACATTTAAAAATATTTTTCTTTCAACACCAGTACTTTACATTGATATTTACTTTCTTATTTAAAAGACAGAGCAGAAACATCCCTTGTGAATGTTTAACTGTTTAGGTTACCTGAGATGTAATAAAGACAGATGTGTTAGTGTTCAGTTTCATGGCAGCTATTTCTTTGCACAAAATGTGGGGTATACATTTTGCAATGTTTCCATGTGATTATACGTACTTACATTTGATAATGGAATTATTTTGCAAATGGGGATAAATATGTTCTCTTTAGAGGAACAAGTAAATGTAATTTTTTTTTCACTTCCAAGACTGCATTACCTCACATACTAGCTCAGAAATTCATTGGGTTTTAACTCTGTGCAGTGGAACTCGTGAAAGCTACGTATTGGCCAAAGCTAAAAAGATTCAACACATTTCTGGCAGTGGGGAAGTCTGTGAGCTCTAACTCACGGAACAATTAAACAACATCATTATGATGTAGTGCTCACAGAGTATTACTAAAAGCCAAATACAAGACATGGCTTAATCAGCAATCCATGTGATACCGGTGTTATATTCTACACCCTTCAAATAGGCCAACTGTAAATTCACTGAGGAAAAACAGTGACCATAACTCATAAATAGCTACATTAAAGAAGTGGCCTATCTGCCCATCAACAAATGCATACAGAAATGTGGTATTTTCTACTACACAACCAGAAAGAAGGATAAACATGAGTCACATGTAGAAAAAAAATGATGCAACTTAGGACCATAAAGCTACATGAAATAAATCAGATACAGAAGCTTAAATATTTCATGCTTTCTCTAAAATGACAGACCAAAAATGTAAATAATTTAAAGAGCAAAATAAAAGAGTTGGTAGGAAGCAAGAAGGCAGGCACTGCGGGAAGAGAAAGGAATCTGAGTGAGGGAGAAAAGAGAAGTGTGGTGGGGGAGGGGAGGCCAATGATGACATAACGTGTGTATGTACAACTCCCTAGGACCAATCTAAGTATACATCATAAACATATGCTGATAATTAAGAACTACTCAGCAGGCCCAGGGAGATAGCTCAGCAGTCTAAGCACCTACCTGGCAAGCACAAGGACCTGGGTTTGATCCCCATATACAGTACCTGGTCCAGAACCCTGTGCATGCCATGCTGGCCACTGAAACCAGGCATCATAGCCCATGCCTGTAATCCCAGCACTGGGGAGGCTGAGACAGGAGGATCACTATGAATCTAAACTGCATAGAAAGATCCTGTAACAAATATATCATTAAAAAAAAAAAAAGTGAAGACCCAGGGACATATCTCCATGGAATAAATGCTTGCCTGGCAAGTAAAAGGTCTGCAGAGTTCAATCCCTTGCACTACATACATACATACATACATAAATACATAAATAAATGTTTTGGGGGTGCCAGGAAAATACCTCTGTGGCACAAGTGCCTGTCTGGCAAGTGCAAGGTCATGAATTTGAACCCGGTCCTGAAAAAAGTATTGTTCAAACAATTCTAATGGACTTCTGATCTGATCACCTCATTCTAGAAACGAAGACACTGAGAAAGAAAGTTTATTCAATATCAAAAAAATCAAGCAACTGTTAGCATTAGCAGAAACAAGTCTAGCGCCAAGCACTTGCTCCAGAATCTTACACAAGTCTTCCTAGATCCAGTAAAGAAAATAAAAAGAATTATTTTAATGTAGTAAAGACAAAAGTCTTTAGGAAACACAAACAAAAATCCATAAATTCTGCTTGGCATGACTCATTTAACTATCCTATACTATTAAGGTAGAGGGACAAAGAGGTAGCTAGTCCAAAAGAATTACTTTGTGAATAATTAATAAAATTACAAATAGTTTGCATGTGAAAAACTATAAAAACTCTCCTGAAGTTCTATGCATTGCTAATGTTACCTATTATCATAATTCATGTACCCTTTTAAAATCTCTTTCCATATCTTTCAGTTATACATTAAAAGACCCATAGAGGACCCAGGAGATGCTAAGTTCTAAATCCTAACTTATCTGTTGAAATGTTGAAAATTAAAAACTTGTGAGTTTCTTTTGTATATGAGGTACTGCTACCATGGCATTTTCTATAAATGCCAAGGAAAGTCCTTTGAGAACATCAGTATGTCCCCGCCATTACTTTATATAATAATAGTAATTATAGTTTCCCCTATGGAATTCAACTAGCCAGATTCTAAGCTTCACCATCATTATTTCTCCTTTAAAAGAATCACATTTTAAACCAAAGAACATAGTTTCTTTACATATATCTGAGGTATATATACATACATGCACATATATATTACCTGTAACCGTCATTGTATAAGGTCTTAAGAATGAAACCAAGAGAATAATTTGTAAACATTTTTACTGGCAAATGTAGAGCTCGTGAAGGCAAAACATAAAAAAAATGTCTTGAGTGAGTATATCCTCGCTGCCAACTCAGGGGGTGGGCAGTCCCAAGTAAATGTTTCAAAACGCTTGGATTGTCCCAACTGTATGATTTTTCCCAACTATTTCCACTAGGCAGTAAATAAAGTCCCTTTGGAGTCCTTGAGCAACGGTCTATCTCACTGAGCAGGAGGGAGGGTAGGGGCAAGAGACTACCAGGGAAAAGAACAGGCCAGAAACCTTTGCATTTAACTATCTTAACTGTTACAAATCAAATATTTGATTTTACTCACTTGTTTCCCTTCGAAAAATACATGTACATGAAACAAAGGCTTGATTCAAATATTCCAGGACTGGTTAGAATGTTATGAACAAAACATGTGTTTGCTGAAAGCTATGTTCCACTCTAGAAAATGTCTACCCTAGTTGGTATGGATATCACATGTCTTCCCACATCCAACACTGGGTGGGTGGGCAGTACTTTGCCCTCAAGTATTCTGCTCTATACCTAGAGCACTAAAAGGAAAAGAGCCTGAGTCTTTGAAGCAGCCCCTTAAGAGCAGTTAGGATGTGTGCAACAAAGCAAAATGTAAACATCAAGGATGTCACCTCATGGTAGGGTACTGGTCCAGTATGCACAAGGTCCTGATTTCAATCCCAAGCATCACACCAAAAAGGAACAAAATACACTGGCAGAAACAGACACAGGTAAGTTAAAGAGGAGAAAGATGGTGACCGAGTTTGAGAGCTCAGGTAACTGGTACAGAGACTCTAGCTGCTTTGTGCTATATATGAGCAACAGGAAAAGAGGATGTCAAGTTTTCCTGTGGAACTCAAGAGTTTCTCAAATATTTTTCTATTAATTTTATTTAAAGTAAAATTCTCTCTATAGTCCACCTTTGAAATATCCCTCTGCTATTTATTCCTCCAAGAAAAACATTCACCTGATTATTCATACCAGAGAGAAAGAGAGAGAGGACAGACAGACAGACAGACATAAAGTGTGGGACAGAAAGTCAAAAGGCAGGAAAAGCAAGGAGTAATACATAAGAATTAATGTCTGGTATGGTCAACACCAAGTTTATGACAGTTTACTCCAGATTTCTAAGCCTCTCTTTATTGTCTCCAGGCCTAGCCTGAAAGGTTCATGAATTTTATAACTTTCAACATAAAGCTATCTTTTTCAATAAATTTATACTCTCTCAAGGGTCAACAATTTTTTAAACCTGGCAAGGAACTACAGAACTAGGTTGCTTATTACTTCAAATCCCTTATACTGGTGATGAGAAATTCAAAATGCTAAACATCCAAACACTCTTCACTGGCACACAGCTTACAGGTACCAATGACTGGCCTGTGATGTTCCATAGAGCTAGCAGTAGAGTGAGCACCTCCTTCCCAAGGCCACAGGGAAGGCCCCTTTTGAGAGTGTTAGAAGGAAAAAATCATAGTGAAAGTGAAACCCCAACAGCATTAAGAAGAAATCAGAAGCTTTCCTGGAAGGATTCAATAGGAAAATTGTGAAACTGGACTACAGACTTGAAAACTGAGACCCAAGGGACACACACGCAGGGCAGAGGTCCTCAGGACAGGTTTCCTTAGGGCCACCCAAAGCCCAAGTAATCTTGCCACTATCATGTATCTTATAATTCTGGGTTATACTAAGGTAAAAGGAGTGCTTTTCTCCTACCCACAAGAGTGTAAAAGCAGCATTCATTCCACTGGTATATATGAATGACCAGGTACCAGAGACACAAACATAAAAAAGGCTCAGATGTTGACTTCAGTCTCACAGCTTTCTAGGCACTAGGCTCAGCAGCCTCAGTTATTTAGTCCTCTTTGTCTCAGTTGCTTTATCAGTAAAACAGAGAACCTAGCTCACAAAGGAGCTCTACTACTCCTAGTATTAACACAGGGCTGCAGTTTGGGATGTGGGGTGCTTCCCAAAGGTCCAGATATTAAGAGTCCTGGTTGCCAGCCCCTGGTGCTACTAGGAGCTGGTAGAACCCCTGGGAAGTGGAACCTAGTAGAAAGAAGGGAACTCTTTGGGGACTTGACCTTGAGGACAATGACACTAGAACCACAGCCTCTCCTCTTCCTGTTTGCTTCCAGGTGTCTTACTCTGCCGCACACTCCCTGGGTTATGTACGGCATTGCCACTGGTCCAAAAGTGGTGGGATCAACTGGTTACGAACTCAAAACCTCCAGAACCACAAGCTAAAAAAACTACTTGTCTAATAAGGTCAGTTGATTATGTCAGGTATTTTTTTAAGAGCAAAAGAACTCTGACTAGCATGCATGGTACCTACTCTAAAGTAATTCATAGCCCAGAGGAGATCAGAAATAATTCACTAGTTACAGTCCCAACAGGGCCAGAGTTCTAAGTACATCGAGTGCACACAGAAGGAATTTGTACCCTACTCAGCCCTGGCAATGAGAAAGCTGCAAACATTCCATGTAGGACATGATCACATCTACACACAAAGAACACGGAACAAGCCTCAATTCACATAGGTCCCTGAGCATGGACAGAGAATCTCCATGAAGTTCCAGACATTCAACCTGCCTCAATGTTTGTCAGGTACAACTAGAGTGGGCACAGAGCACGCAGAGCTATGTCCAGCAGTGTCTTCTCAAGTGATGAGTGTTATTAAGTGTATGTCTGTATTTCCACATTCTTCCCCAGAAGCCAGTAAAGAGAAGAGGAAAAGGTAGTTCTTATTAAATCCCACCTCTTCTACCAGCAAGGGTCTTCCTTCTTTTCACAGAGCTGTTAAGACAATCTACTGAGTTATTTTTCACTTCTAGAATTTAGAGTTCAAATCGGACTTCTCTCTGTGTGCTATAACCCACTTGAAACACCACCTCCACCTCCACCTCCACCTCCACCCCTGCTTGAAGAAAGACAACAGAGGTGACAAACAGGGTACCTGGACCCATTCTGTTCTCCCTATCCTAAATCACATAAACAAGTCACCCTTTCTAAGACTACACTTCTAAGCTCTAAAATGGAAATCAAAACAGCAGCTGCCTCCCAACGTTGTGAGGAGGAATAAAATGTGTAAATCATAAAGAGCATCTAGTTTAGTGACTTGACATGACTAAGCACTCAGGACATGCCATCAACTTTCACCCAAGAAACCCCCTTAATGCAGCACTGAAGAGCTGAGAATGACAACACAGGTGTGAGGAACAGAGCTCTATGTCAGATCCTCACAATAAGAAACTCTGAACCATGAAAGGCAACATCTGTGGTCCTACCAAGTACGGTACTGATGTGTCATCAGTTGCCAAGGGATAAGGGTCAGCTTGCACGCCCATGACGATAAACGCAGAGCGTATCTTCAAAGTCTTTTCTACTCCAGAGAATTATTCAAACATGACACATTTCACATGAAAATAGAGGGCAGATGAAACAATGGAATTACCCTAATTTTCCAATTCTTTCCAGTCACAGAAATGCATGTTTTTCCACAGGAAAAAAAAAAAATTATGAATAATGAGAAGAAATTTTTTGTACCAATATTCATGTCTACATCCTGTGCTCTGTATAACTACTGGGAGGACAACAATATGCATTGTATCAAATACTAGAAATGTACTACTAATGTGTTTTGAAACTGTCACATTGTTATTTCTTATTAAATGCCATAAAAAAGATGAAAAAAATTATGAATAGTTAAAAAAAACCCTACCAGATCTAAAATGCAGGTTAAGTTCATATGAGGCAAACAATGTCAACTAAATTTAATTTCAGAAATCAATAAATTCAATTTATTTAGATCAAGCTATTAGCAAGTGAAAGAGCTCTATTCTTGTGTGGTTGTAACTATACTAACTAACGTTTGCTGGTTTCAGGAAGGTTTTATTAGGTATGTATTTTCTGTCTATAAAGTAAATAATAGCTTTTTAAAACAGAGAAACATGCTCATGAACAGACTCCAACAGTTGAAAACAATACACTGGTAGATGAGAAAATTCACTTATTAACTTACTAGTAAGCAATATCTCATTTGCACTTTTTATCTGGATGCACAGATTTTTAACTTTACACACATTTTTGTTTTGGCACTGCTGGGGCTTGAACTCAGAGCCTCAGGGCTTATTTACTCCTGAGTTACACCACCAGCCCCTCAGTATCTCCAAAGCATACCTTCACAGGCCACCTGGACAACATTTCTGAGTCTCAGCGTTAGTGATACCTGCGCCTGACAATTTTCCATCCTGTAGACTGTCTTGTGTGCACTGTAGGACACCTCATTGGCTCTCCTGGTCTCTCTCCAGTACCTGCCAGTAGTACCCTCGCCCATGTCACCACGATCAACAGTGGCTCAGAATTTCAAATGTTTCTTGGAAGGAAAAATCTCCCTGCCTGAGAACACAGGTTTAAGGCATGACTGTCTGTCTGCTTTATTTGAAAAACACTTCGGCAAGCACTAGAAATAATTGTTTGACATTGTTATTATATGCCAGAGACTCTGACACGGTAGGTGTTCCACATGTATCATCTCCAGTCTCACAACCATATTTTGTCCTCATGTAAGATCTGACTACAGAGCACTCTGCAAGACTAGCTCCAAGCTTTAAGCTTTAGCCACTCGGTCATGAATTTACCATGCAGTTATCTTTAAATGACATACAAGCCCCAAATTCTTGAATTTCATGTTTCACCTATTTAAAAATAAGTCCTACTCTGTTTATGGAGACAGTTTTAAAACATGTTAGGATATCCACAATAATTGATATAATGCATAATGTTGTCCTCATAGTAGTTGTTGAGAGTACAAGATGCAGACATAACTTTTCTAAACCCTATTGGTATAAATATTTCTTCTCAATGAACTAAGAAAAAGTAATTGGATGCATAGTCCAATATTCCATAATAGTAGTGGGTTATCAGCAGAACTGGCAATGTTGGAAGTTGTTGACTTGAGCCTTTTACAGCTCAGCATACCAATCTGGCTGTACTTTTTAATGCCTTGTGGTTCAACTTTTCTGCTGGGTGGTTAAGGCCAAGTTAAAGCAAGACCTATATTACAAATCATAGCCCATTTTTGGAGCTCCCTCATTTCTCAAAATACCAGTAGTAATGAAAACATAAAGTAAATTTAACTCAGATGTAAAAATTGGGGAAATACATCAACAATTAAGACAAAGCAAATTCTGTTTGGATAAATGCCTCGGGAGTAATACCAAGTGGCTGGGCCAGCTGTCTGAAAGATGGTTTTGGGTGCCACCATCACACACACTCTGTTGTGGGCAGAGCTCAGGGATAAGGATGAGGGCAATAAGCATTCTAAAAGCAAAAGAATCTAATTTCTAGGCTCAGGCTAATATTGATTAAATTCCCTCATCTTAAAATCAATGCTCTCCTCTTTAAACAGAATGTATAGCATATCCCATATCTGGAGGAACAAGGAAACTATCATTTTGAGAGTACTTTGAAAATGCTAAGCATGGGAGAAGATGCAGCATTCCACAAGCACGTACAGCATCCGTACATCCAGAACCCAACCCGACAACAACGCTGGAGACCAAAGAAGCCTCCAACCTGGTGAGTTTCTATTTACAGCTATAGAATGTACACTGCTACGCAAATAGCCACAAGATGGGGATAGTCTCCCACCAAAAAAATACAAAGGACACATGTTCATCCATTTCCCTTAGCCAAACATTAACAAGAAATGGCACAGGGCTCAATGATATAAGGAAGGGGAATTATTTTGAGTGTTAAACCAACCTAAGTATGCTATGTGTGGGGGCATGAGGGGGCCTGCGGGTGTGGGTAGGTGGGTGGGTAGGTGCGGATGTGTGTATGTGTGTGTTGTGTGAGGATCAAGCCAAGGGTGTTGCATATACTAAGCAAGTGTTCTCTCACTAAGCCCCACCCCCAGCCTAAAACTTAAGAATTAAAAGGTATCAGTAAAGCCAGAAGGATAATACTTCCCTTAAAAAATAAAAATTGTAAAGATTACATTACACAAGCTGGGTAGCGCTCCCCAGAGGTCACAAAGCTGAACACTTGTAATCGAGAAATACAACACAAAAAATATCAAGAACTTATTTACCTAAGCAACAGTTTCATTTATGTCACCATAATTACAAAGTCATTTACTCTGGAAACTCAAGGTCAAGCTCTTCCTACACCCCAACACCAGCTGCTACTCCTAATGTAGGAGTCTAACACTAGTTCTAGTGTTTGAGCCCTGACACCTGACTACAAGCCTAAGTTCCAGTACCTGGATTTCTGCCTCACTCTTGCAAGGAGATTTCCAGCATGAAATCTCATTCACTGGACACCCACCTGAACGGCCCAGTTGAGCATCTTTTTCTTGGCAAGCTACCCAGTACCTCTGTTTCTAGAAATTGAATTGCCTTGTTCTTGCTATCTCCTCCCTCAAGGACTTACCTGAATGCCAAGCAATTATCCCCCACTACTTAGGGACAGCTCCCTTCAATGATGTGGTGGTTGATACACTATGTCAACTTGGTTTCCAGATGGTGGGGTCAGAGGGCTGGCCCTAGGATGCAATGGGCCCACCCCAGAGTGACTCAGCACAAAGAGACCATACAAAGGGCCTGAGGAAGGGGTCGAACTTCCACTTCCTTGGTGGAGCTTCAGTCTTCCCTTTTGGCTTGGACTTCATTGCCTGGCTTGCAGCACAGACCCTCCCCCTCGCCTCCCCCTGCCCCCCCCCCAGATCCTTCAGCATCCATCGCAGACTCTTCAGTCTTCCATCACAGACCCATTGGCTGATGCAAAGAAACCTGCACAGGACACTGCAGTGAGCTTCAGGCCTAGGGATTGAATTCTTCAATCTGGGTGTGCAGATGCCCTCTGCACGCTTCCTCATCTGACTCTGCAGCAGACTGTTGTAAGCCAATCTTATTATTTCATATACATTGTATATCTTGTGATAATATCTGTTCCTCCAAGTAAAACCCTAACTAATACAAATGCCAACAGAGTGCCTGCTTCACAATAGATAAATGCTCATAAGACACCTGGAACAATGTGTGACATACAGTAAGAGCAAGTAATAACTGAAGGTTTGCTGTTATCAGCACTGATGTTCTAACTCCCAAATATTCAGCCCATTTGTCAGGATCTTATTACTCAAAGGTAGATCATATGTTGGTACCGTACACATCCCACATTCTGCCTCTCGAATTATGTATGTTCTTCTGAGTACAATGAGTCCATTTCTTCTCAAACTCAAGAGCCAGGGCAGGCCAGACCAGACTTATCCAAGGTGGAACCAAAAAGTCAAAAGCTCAGCTCAAAATCATGGCAAAAGACACAGAACTTGGAATTAGTTCAAAAGTGGCCTGAAGCCTGGCCCTGCCTCCCAGGGAAGCATATGAACACATGCAAGGGCCTGCACTGTCCTAAATCTCCACTTTCCATCAACAACATAAGGTAACAACCCTCTTACAGAACACAGACACTAGCAGCAAAGGGCTCTTTGGAGGAGTGAATAAGATAACACAGGCACAATACTGGAAACACAAAAGTACTCAAGGCCCGGCCATCACAACTGTGACCTGCCCTGTTACTGTACTCCTAAAAGAAGGATGCATGGGACTTTTGGAGTAAAATAGCACCAAGGCTTAGAACCAGCATTCCCCTTCCAAAGGACCTGAGATGACCTTTAGAGAAGGTGCCAGCCATGTCTGCAGAAGGGGTTCGTTATCTTTCCTAACCACAAGGAAGATGTTCACTGTTAGGAATTTGGGCCTTGTGTTGGTTTCCTAGAGCTGCTGTCACACATTGCCATAAACTGGGAGGCTCACAACAATAGCAGAAACTCACGCTCTAGCAGACACAGAGACCAGAAGCCTGAAATCCAGGTGACAGTGGACAGGTGCTCCCTCCACTGGCTCCAAGAGAGAACCCTTCCCCGTCGCTGCCAACTCTAAAACTTTGGGAACTTGCCGGCTTGTGGTGCCTCACTCCAGTCTACTTCCATCTTCACACAACCTCCTCCCTTCAACGCCTGCTCTCCATGTCTTACAAGAACACTAGCCGCTGGACTTAGGGCCACCTAGACGACAATGATGTCATCTTTGGAGCCTTACATAAGGCTCCATCCACGGGCTTGGGGATCAAAATGTGGAGGCATCTTTGGGGAGAGACACTATTCAATCTATTTATGGCAGGAAACCAAAAACAGACAAGGTATGTGTCGCTGCAAATAAATTAAATGGACCGTGGACCACAGGGGCAGCTGTGAGAGGAGCGGAAGTGGATTAAGCAATGGCAAAGGAGGACATCCTGGGTGCAGAGGGGACTGTCAAGGGTGGGGAACTCACTTTCTAGGAAAACCCCTTCTGCTGATTGGCCTACAGGCTATCCAGCCCAGTTTCCCACGTTACCACGTAGCCAGATTACTACTATCTATCGCTACCACGATAGTAGTTACTACTGTCAATACCACCATGAGAATAAAGGAAGAAGTGCTCACGACACCCCCTGCTGGCAGCTCCTTCCCAGACTCCAAAGCTCGTCTGTTTCATGGTCCCTTTCACCACTTCAAAGCCATTCCTGCCCATCTCTCTGGAAGAGGCCAATGCAAACTAATTAGGTAATCAGACGTGGATGAACATTTGAAAGCATAAATGCCTACCCAAGCACACGCGAAAAATTTGATACATGCATGTACTGCAAATGCAGAATCATCAAATTTCACCAAGAAATTTTCCATGTTTCTGGAGCTCACAAAAGCCTTCTTTGTCTGCTGTTTCATTAAGAGTCACGCAAGGCCCTGGAGATCCACAGCTTACCCTTGGAATAAAATGAGAAAGCATTTCCAGACGTCAGATCCCTCCACCTTTAATGCAAACTCAACCCCAGCAAGGCCCTCCCCAGTTAGTGAACCTTATTAGAACAGCTTCCTCTTTTGGAGTACCCAGTGTCCTTTCGGGTTAAGAAACCCATTAGGCAATTTAGCTTTCACTGACAGTGCAACAGGCAGTCATGAATTGAAAGAATGTTCCTCCCGAGTGACCTTCTGTAACTTCCTTTGTCAGTGACTAATCCATTCTTGACCTCCAAGCTCCGGAGCTCCTGATACTCTTTTGAAGGAACAGCTCTGCTTGAGCTAACATGCAGAGTAGCCTTAGTCAGACCCTTGGGTCAGACCACAGGGTATGCTCTGTGCAAACTACCCACATTCTACATTATGGGGATTTAAATTCCTATTAATTTCTCTGCAGCACAGGAAAGCACCACCATGGTGTCCTAGAAGAACATAACAGGAATCTCCTTGGGGGCTCCCTTAATCCAAAATCCTCTCTCTACTTTGTACCCCTCACTGCCACCAGGTGAGTCCTCCCAAAACACAAGCCCCATCATGTGTTACTTCCTGGTGCAGAGGCGCTCAAAGCGTCCTGTTCCCCATCCCCACAGGGAGTTCAGAACTCTCAGTGTGAAAACCAAGGTTCTTCACCTGTGACCCAATCTGTAGCATAAGAGGGGAAGACATAGTATTTTTGAGACATGAAGCAATTTGGGCAGAGGGCTCTGGTACATCCTCCTCCTTTCTTCTCTATCTAAGCTAAGACTAGGTCCTTTGTGTCCCCTGTCTTTGGAGAGGGATGGGACTAGGAAGAACCAGAGTTCCTCACTTGACTTCCAGAAGTCAAAGCCACAGATGGGCGTGGTGCTGATGTGTAAAGAAGTTACTTACTGCCAAGTTCTACCAGATCCAGAGAGAGACTCCAACAAGCAGGAGAGAAAATGTGAGGCAGCAATTCTAGGCTCCAAAGTAGCGCTTCTGGACAAAAGACAAAATCCAAATGAAGCAGGGTGTGGTGGTGAGTGTGAGCAGCCAGGAGCCTTACACAGATTCGCATGCAGCAGAGAGCTCTAGACCTGAAGGAGTGGGAGGTTTTATGTCTCAGCAGCAAGCTTCCTGAGGCAACAATAAACACCAGGTGCCCACCTAATGACTTGGCAAATGGAAGGTCTCAGAGCCACATGGAGGTAAAGCGGAGAAAAAGCAGATGTTTCCCATAGCATGGTTAGAAATGCACTTGTAAGTTGAATTTAAAAAAAAAAAAAAATCACATTTCCTCCACTGTCAACTCTATATACTTTCTTTCCATTGCACCACTTTTTTACCCTTCTCTTTTACTACGTTTTTATTTAGAAACAAATCTGTTAGTAAATAAAGTCCTTCTAACATTACAGACCCTAAGATTTCCTACCCTAGTACCCATGAGCATGGCAGTCCCTCCTCAGAGAACACCTCTTCCGCCCCTCAACCCTTACGCCTGCCCACCTTTGCTTTCCAAGCGCCAGTATTACTCTATGTGGAGAAGTGGTGACGGAAAAGGGAGGGAGGGAGGTAGATGCGTATGTGTAGATATGTACCATGTATATGGAGGTAAAATACACTAAAACACACATTTATGTGTACATACAAAATACATGAACAGAGTGCACAAGCACATTCGTGTGTGAGGCTCGCCCCAGGGTGCATACTGTGTACGCGTGTGCATGTGATCCAGACCCTCCACACACTAGGCAAACACTCCACAGTGTTGCACACTTAGCCCACAACAAATTCTTTAAGGGCACAGGCATGGCTATCAGCGGAGATGGCAGCAAACGAGCCCTGAATAATTATTCAGTGAATAAAGAGAAAATGAATAGATTAATGAAAAGAACCATTTATTTCAAGTGTAACCTGCTTTTATAATTTAATTTGTCCAGTTATTAGAAAAAGTGTTATATAAAGCACACAATATAACGTGAATGTATCCTATTTGAAAGCTTTTATTCAAATGATAGAAATTAATATTAGATTATCTTTATTTTGAACACAGATATTATTAAAAGAATGCTAGATCTAAGTAGGAAACAGAGAAACAGGTTTTTCAGCAAGATTCTAGTCATCTTTTCAATGACTTAAGCCAAAGTGGGTATTGGGTGAAAACATGGACTGCCCCCTTAAGACAGCAAAACCATTGTATTCTTTTTATGGGTGCTGTGGTGTTTCAGCCTACCTCTGGATCACACCGAGAGGGCAGCAAAAGGGAGAGAAGATGGACTAAGAAGAACATTTTTACGCTTTGTGTCTAGTTGTCCCCCCCAAAGCCTCATGTAAGCCATGGGGCAGATGTGGCTTGAGGAGCTTCCAGTGACTTGAGGGGCAGAGCCAGAGGACCAGGGGCTGGGGGGGGGGCAGAGAGGAGAGAACCATTACACTGACAGGGAGTGCTCCACACCCCCTACCCCCAGGGTCAGCAGTCTCTCTGAGGTGTAGAAAGGGTTATCTTGGGCTGGGACATCTTGCATGCAGGGCAGGGTGGCAGTTCCTCTGGCAGAAAGGAGATGTTTTGAGAAGACAGAGGCATTGACCCTCTCTCCTGAGCAAATAAGGCTCCGAGGTCTTGTGTGTAATTCAGGCTATTTTACACTATGAAACCTATTTTAGACTATTTAACTCTGAGCTAAATAAACCTTTCCTTCCCTCATTTTGAGTGTTGGGTATTTATCCCAGCAACAAAAGAAGGGTAACTAAGACCAACATGCAGAAAAAGGCAGTCTTTGAGAATTAACTGCATTGTTAATGGCAAACAAAAAGGACTAGTTTTCTAAGTGGTAAGAAACCAGGTGGCATGACAAAAAACAGAGTGCAACTAATTATTTCAGAAATGGGCCTTTGCAGGGTGTGACTTGGGAGGACCACAGGTCAGAGCACAGCCTGGGCAACTGACCAGCTTAGTAAGTCACTATCTCAAAGCAAAATAAAATTTAAATGGGCTGGCGTGGAGCTCAGTGCATAATAAAGACCTGCAGTCAGACCCCCATCTGGGTCCTCACAGTCAGATCCCCTGACCAGGGCCAGGCCTGCATCGCTGCCACAAGCGCCACGCGAAAGGTCCAGACCCTGTTGCCTGGTAGAACAGGAACACCCACATGACCACCCTTCCTCACACACATCCCTTCCATTAGACCTAAGTTTCCTGATGTGATATTAATTATGCATACATTCTCCAAATCTACTGGGCCTGATTTTTTAATATCTGTGACCAACTGAAATACATGGAGCTGCTTTATTCTCACCTGGTGGCTTTATTCTTTTAGTTAATGTAGCTGGAAACATACAGAAAGCTTTCTCCATCCCCATGTCTCTGCTTCCATCTTACCTTCCTGCAATTCTGGTTTGCTCATTTGTTTCCCCACGAGATGTTTCATCCCTGAGGGCTCGTTATGGTTTATGTGCAGTTGACCCCCAAAGCCTCATGCAATCATGGGGCAGGGACTTCTAGAGTTTGAGACTTGCCTCATGATCCCTGGGATTATGTGTTTTAGTACTGATGGGATTATGGGTCTGAGTACTGCTGAGATTATGGGTGCGGCCTAAGGCAGACAGGCTGAGGCAGCTTGAATGTAATACAGAGAGAGACAGACTCGCCCTATTACTCTGCTCCCCTGGTTGGCCGGTTGACTCTGTCACAATTATTGCTGTTCCATCACCACGAACTGGATGCTCTCTGCCCTGTTCCACTCAGGCTTGGACCAGCTGAATATGAACTGAAACCTCTATAACTGTGAGCTAAATAAACCTTTCCTTCCTGCATTTTGAGTGTCGGGTATTTGTCTCAGCAAAGAGTAAAAAGTAACTAAGACGGGGCTGAAAACCCCACCTTTGTCTATCACATGATGCAAAGTACTCTGAGCTAACGTTGAACAAGCGCACTATCACAACGTTCACCAGAACCTAAGAATGACAAAAACAATGACAATAAAATGCACAGGATACAACCCAAAACAAAACAAAATTCATTCTACTTAAAGACCACAGACAGGCAAAAATAATCACCTGGCTAAGCTAAGTTATGCCAACTGCAACAGAGTGGGATGTTGCTCTTAAGTTTCTACCTTTAAAAACAAGTCTGTACTAAAGAATTTCATTAAAATTAACTCAAAATTTCATTTGGTTAAACTAATGACAGTAAAATCTGATCAGTCTATAATTAATACCATTGTATCATTTTGCTTTTAATAATCACCCCTACAAAGAGTGCCTATTCATTCTCTTTTTCTGTCCATGGCTCCCATAATTATTCCTGTCATCTAAAGACACAAGTAATCAAAACAAGCTTGCTTACACATCAGTAACTATGATACCATTATTATAATTCATTCTTCTAACAGCGTGATTAATTTTAGGCAAGGTCTAATTGCTTCAAAGTTCAAATCTGTACTGCTGTGGGAGCTAGCTGTGTGATTGCTTCGCTGAAATATTCCGTGGATTCCACACTGAAATACTTGTAAGGTCAAAGACTCAGGCCTTTCCATTTCCTTGGGAGAAAACGTTTTCCCACCACTTACTATGGCTTAATGTATTGGCTGGGGCTGATCAACGCAAAGTTCATGCTGTTATACCACCAGTTATCGCATTTCATGATTAATGGGCAGTCTCAACCCCATCCAAGCTTCAATTATAAATAAATGCCTGCAACACTGATGTATCTAGATGTGGCCCCTTTCTACGTTCTATGGACTTGCAATTGCATCTTGGCATCTTCACCTGAATGAGTATCCTCAGGGTACTCAACCTTAAGCTCCACAGTGGGAAATATGCATCAGCTTCTTCTCCCATTGGGTTCTCTCTCTCAGTGACCCCAACCTACTGCTCACCTCTACCAAAGTGATGCCGAAGTAAACTAGTTCTCAAAGAATGTAATTTATCAATCCTGCTACACTACAAACTCAAAAGGGTTTTTCTTTAATAATATAACCTTTCAGAGTTGGCTTTGTTTTTAAATAAAACTAAGGAATAAGAATAATGTTTTTCCACAAGCAAGTCGTGAACAGAGGAAGCTTTGTATCACCCATAGTAATTCTTCAGAGTGTAAGTTATGGCTAGGCTCAAGGAAAGAATTTAATCTGGCAATGTAACAATTTTCCCAGTCGACAGAACAGTACTCTGGCCATGGACTATTTCCATGGACTCAGCCTTAACCTCAAGGCCATCCTGCACTATCATGGCCGACCACGGCCTCCTCCTGAATTCACAGCCTGTCCTCCATGTATAAAAAAGGAACCACACAGTCTCCCTGGACCTAAGAGTGTATGCCCACCAGCAGCAGAGGAAAACACAGAAAAGTACATCTCCCAACCACTTACAGCCAAACTATACAACCCAAACATATTCCTGATAGATCTTTTTTAAATTACTGTACATCACAGTAATAAGTTCAATATCTCAAAGAGCTTAATACAGTATGAGGAAATCAGAAAGCTTCAGTTACCTATGTTTGCTTGCAAATAATACAATAGTTTAGCAACACATAAGATAACAATAAAAAAAAATTCAATGCCTATGGAGGAAAGAAAGTCATGTTAATTAGCAGGGAAAACATTTGAGAAAGACTTGCCTGCCAAAGTGCTTCACTCAGAAACACGTGGAAATGCATTTTGATCAGAACACCATGCTATAAGATGTATGGATTATATCACTTGCTCAGAGTATTAGATTTAATAATCCCATCGAAAAAAATAACACCCAATAAAACAGGTAAATTGGTACCATGCCGTTAGATGACTTCAAAGGCAGATGTTGGTTCAAACAAACACACAGAAGGCCATTTGAAAGGTTCTACTTTATAGCCCATCGTTCTTACATCTTGCCAGGAAAGTCCTGATGAAAGAACTTTCTCATTAACACAGTTCTATCACAACTCTGATAGCTGAGTAAAGCCAATTTCTTTGATAAGATCAACAATTAAATATTTATTCCTGCTATCCCACAAAACCTTGTTAAACTATAATAATAATCTCTGAATGCCAAGTCAGTTGCAAATCAAAACATTTTCCTAATATTCATTTTTTACAAAATTTGACCAGTACAGATTTGTTAATCATTCATATGCCTCAATTATTGACAAGTTACCAAATGTGTGGAATATTTCAAAACACATTTTTGAAATGTGGGAGGAAACTGCTTCAGAGCTACCCTACGGGAAAGTGTAGGTGCCAGGGTATAAATGCAGTCTTCAGTCCACAAGGAACTAGGGCCTACCCAAAACCACATGAATGAGCTTGGAATTGAACTTGATTCTTTGGTCTTTGCCCACAGTGCATAGTTGGTTAGTGGTCAAACACGGTTGTACCTCAGTTTACAAACTTAGCTCGGTCACAACCAGAATCATGGTACAAATTCTGTGACCAGAACAGTAGAAAAAAATAAGTTCATGAGCTGAGGTACCACTGTATATTCATAAAAGTCAGGAAGAAAGAATTGTTCAGTAGCAGCTCTCAACCTTGGTCATTATGAACAGTGGAAATAATCTTTACGCCCTGAGCACCATTCAGACCTGCTGAACACCACCTTCAAGATGGGGCCCGACCATGTGTTTTAACATATCCATAGTAACAGTTTTTAAAAAATCATTGCTTCTAGGAGCTGAGGAGACAGCTCCGTGGTCTAAGTGCCTGTCATGTACAAGGACCTGGATTTGATCTCCGTTATCGAATGCTATGCCTGGCCTGGTTCTGTGCTGGCTACCAAAATTGGGTGTGGTGGTGCATGCCTATAAGCCCAGCATGGGAGGCTGAGACAGGAGGTTCACTATGAGTCTGAGCTGCATAGTGAGAACCCTGTACCAAATAAATAAATAAATTTTAAAATTTCATTGCTTCTAGAATCTCTACTCAACTTATTAACTACCTGAGGAAATGATGACTGGGCCAATATCTCAAAGCTAGTAACCAACTGCCCCCCCACCCCCTGCCACCGCTAGACAGGTGTTACTCCCGACCCTCAATCAATCCCTTTCTGTTGGGGTCTCCTGTGAGCAGAATACTATAGAGAAAGACCTAAGAAAACACAGCCCTGCTTTCAAGAAAACAGCTGCCCTGGGCCTGCAAATTACAAGTGAAGAAGCCTGTTAGAACACACCCCTCCTGTCAACTAGGAGGACAACCCACAGAACAGAATAGGGCTTCCAGTCCGCCCTTAGAGGTGCAGCCCTCAGGCTTCTCGGAAGCTCCTGGTGTGGGCTGGCAGTCATGGCACAAAACTACTGAGCTGTGCAAGAGTCACCCACCGCGTGGCTGGGCAGGCACCACTTAAAGGACTCAAAGGCTTGCTTTACGCAAATCTCAGCCACACTGGAAGTGAGGGCCTGTGGCCGCCAATCCTGGCTAGCCACCCACTGCCTGAAACCGGCTCAGAGGTTTCGCCATCCCAGACAGGCATGCTGCCCCAGTTTATCTTACCCTTCTCTCAGGGCCACAGTCACCTTGCCATGGCCTTAACCAAGCTATCATTGGCAGAATGGCAACAAACAATGCCAGATGGAGAAATGACAAACTATTCCACCATGCTTTTCAAAGGAGAGAGAAAAAAAAAAAAAAAGAAAAGAAAAACACATAGATCTGAGTTTGTTTTTCATGGGCAGCTGGAAAAAAAAAAATAATAAATCCACCAAATACCAACGCCTCTCCAAAAGGTTTCTTGCCAGGTCCATGATGACTGGTGTTAAGAATGTGCGTTTCCGGCAAAGAGAATGTGACACATCACTGAGTTAAAGACAGGCCCTGCCCTGGCTGAAATCTCTGTCAGAACTGGGTTAAGCTTTCACTGTAAGAAGTTTAAAATAAGGGCAATGGTGAATTCACGCCCCTGAGTCACTGTCTTTCCCACACGCTATGCTCACCATGATCAATAGACTCGCAGGGCTTCCTCTGGGTTACAGGCCACTCAGCACTCTTGGGAGAACAGTGTCCTGTGTTCCACACACGTTACAAGCATTTTATCCACATATCCTCCCAAAAATAATACAGGGAAATTAAGACTGCACCAAAGAGTAAAGACAGGGCATTTGTGGATGGGGCAAAGAGTGTGAAGGGGCAAAAACTAAAATATTCCTGCATTCACTCTTGTTCACTGACACTGTTTTGTGAGTAGCAAACTGGTCTGTGTTAGGAATGAAATCCTAGCATAATTGCAGCCCAGCATTTCCAGGCTGCGTGTGTCCATGTGCACGTCACAGCCAGCGGCATTCAGTCAGGAGGACGCTGCCACCAGGTTACTCTTCCTCTTCTCAGGCAGGCTTTAGGAAACAGCACACATTCTGGGGCAAGCAGTCTGCTTTGCCCACTGCTTTCTTAGAGGGTAACACAATCTTCTAGGTCAGAAAGGACTGTCCAGAGAAGAGAGGCATGGTGCTTCATTTGTGGAGGCGCAGGAGGATGACATTTATGCCAAAGAGCAGAAGAAAAGGGCAGACTAAAGGGTGAGGAGGGGCAGTCATGCACACAGCAAGGGGATCCCCTTCTCCTCTCCTCAGTCCAGGATCATCAAAGACCCAGCCTGAGGGAGGCTGTCCTCTCAGGGCACCAGAGATACTAATCAACTATCTTGCTTTTTCTTTAATTCTCACTCAGTTAAAGCAACTTAAGTATGAGACTAAACTTTAAAGGAAAATAATTTTCAGGGCAAAATAACCTAGGCTCAAAACAGAATTTTCTTCACTACTGTTCTTATTTGAAATAATACTTGCTCAGAATACAAGAACATTCACTCTCTGCACAAAGATAGTTGGAATCATCAAATATTGATATGACTCAAAAGTTTAGCAAACTTTGTCAATAAAGAGCCAGAGAGAACACATTTTAGGGAATGGGCCCAGAGATAATACTGAGGCTATCATACAGCTGAACAATGATTAAAAAAAAAATTTCCCACAAATTAATTCATCAAAAAGTTTAAAACATAAGGAAAATGATTATTTGTAACACAAGCTTCCCTATATGAATATTACACCCCATTTGGAGGAACGACAATTTGCTTAATTGATACTCAAAGTTGGTGGTCTCTAGCATGAAAATCAATTGCAAACAGTAAGGAAATATCAAGATCACTGCTCAGCAAGGACTAAGGGAGAGAGAGAAGACAAACAGGTAGACCAGAGAGGAGTCTCTCTGGCAACGGCAGCACTCTGTAGGACACATGAATGCCTGACATCATAAAATTTTCTAAATCCATAGAATATACACCATCATGAGTCAATCCTAACATAACCTATAGTCTTTGCATGATCATAAGGTCAAATAGATTTAACAAAGATATCAGCTGGTGGGGGATGTTGATAAAGGGAGATTAGGTGTGCAGGAGAAAGTATACTGGCTACTTCTGACCTTTCTCCCCAATTGAGGCTATGAACCTCAAAGTGGCTTTTAAAAAATATAGTTTAAAAAAATTTTTTAAATAAAGTTTAATTTTTTTAAAAAAAATATGAGGCCAGGGAGATAGCTCAGTAGAATGAGTGCTTGCCTGGCAAGTGCAAGGGCCTGAGTACAATCACTGGTATTGCAACCAATCAAGAAAAGCTGGAGAGATGCTCAGTGTTCTAAGCACCTGCCTGGCAAGTGCAAGGGTAGGGTTCAATCCCCAGTACCACATGCCATGCTGGCCCCACACCAAGCCAGCCACCAAAACTGGGTGTGGTGGTCCATGCCTATAATCCCAGTGCTAGGAAGACTGAGGCAGGAGGATCACTGCAAATCCAAGCTGCATAGTGACACCCTATACCAAATAAATAAATACATACATAAATAATTTTTAAAAATAAAAAGGGGGCTGGGGAGATAGATCCATGGTACAAGTGCCTGCTGGGCAAGTGCAAGGTTGTGAATTCGAACTCCAGCCCTGCCAAAAAAATAAAATAAAAATTTCAAGGTCCTGAGTTTCACTCTCAGTATCAAAAAATCAAAAGTAAAAATGAAAAAATAAACATATTCTTATCATACGACCTCACAACTGCACTCCTGGGCATTTCTTTGAAACAAGTAAAGGCCTTTATGCATGTATACAAAGAGAAAAAAATTATCAAATACTCTTCCATTAATTTCATCAGTAATGAGATTTTACACATTTCTTTAAAAATATGTTTTCCTCACACACACAAAAAAACACCAAGATTGGAGCCCAGGGAGATAGATAGCTCCATGGCACAAGTGCCTGCCTGGCAAGTATGAGGTTGTGAGTTAAAACCCTAGTCCTGAATAAAAAAAAAAAAAAAAAAAAAAAAACCACCAAGATTGATGTCCACGAGCACATGATTTTAACTAAGTACACTCATCACTTGGGTGGCATCTAAGAAGTTACCATCAGGGGATCCCCTTGCTACTTGCCTGTCATTGTGTTGCTATGTTTCAGATTCTTCTCAAGTAATTAAAGTTAGGTAGCAATTCCTCAACTGCTCAATTAATTGGATTTTGCAATAAGAAAACATACTTTGAGCCGGGCGTGGTGGCGCACGCCTGTAATCCCAGCACTCGGGAGGCTGAGGCAGGAGGACTGATGCGAGTTCGAGACCAGCCTGGGCTACAAAAGTAGCCTCAACTGCATAGTGAGACCCTGTCTTAAAAAGACAAAAAAAAAAAAAAAAAGAAAGAAAACGTACTTTGTACACCATTACTTCCAAAAAAAAAAACAGCTAGCACTTTATCTGAGCTTAAAAAAACATATCTTAACCACAGATTGATTTGGAAATAGAACTCTCACTGGGGAGACAGGAGAATCACCACGAGCCCGAGCTGAGCTGCATAGCAAGACCCTGTGCCAAATAAATAAATAAAAACCAAGAAAAAAATATTTAAAAACAAATAAATGGATGAATGACTACAAAAAAAAAAAAAAACTTTTAAATATAAATAACTATTCTGGTTTGGCTAGTTAAGAAATCACTCGAAAACAATGACAATTTCATTTTCATTCCTTGTCTCTGTCCAGAACTTTTTCTCTAACAAGACACTCTGTCCTGAACTTTCTAACTTTTGTCATTAATCCCTGTGATTTGGCAATATTGCGGTGAGTATGAGATGTAGTCCAAAAATAAGTTGTATGTATATAAGTTTAGAAATTATTGATTACAATAAAAGGCACTATCATTAACTCCCCTCAAAATATCCACCCTCTCCCACCTCAAACACACATATCCCATCATGCTTGTCACTTTTGGGGGTGTGGAGAAGGGTCAACAGGGTGTTCAGAGTCTCACTTCTAGATTGGACTTGTAGTGATCTGCCTGTTTACAGCCTTCCAAGAGCTGGGATTACAGGCATGTGCCCCCATACCTAGTCTTACCCGTTACTTTCTAAAGCAGCTTTATTCATCATTTTTTCAGTTTTTAGTTGCACTGTCATGGCTGCATCTTCCTGAATCAATCTGTCAAAATGTTCTTAGCAATTTCAATCAACGAAAACATTATGAGTTATTCTCATTCACCTTATGCACCAAATCTGGCACCTTGTGACTTACCATTCTCCTCTGAAGTCAAAATGAACATGAAAGATGAGTATCTTAATCTTATTTATTTATGTGGTACAGGGTCTCACTATGCAGCTCAGACTCAGCACAGTACTGGCATGGCATGCAGTACAGGGGATCGAACTCAGGTCCTGACACTTGCCAGGCAGGCACTTAGACTGCTGGGCTATCTCCCTGGCCCCAAGGTGGATGTTTTAAACGGATTAAAGATATCAAGACAGCTGTGACAGCACAACTAAAGACCCTCATGAGACTCATGAGAGAGTACTTCCAGAACTGCTTCAGAAAGTGGCAAGTACACACACACACACACACACACACACACACACACAGAAACACACAAAAGTATGTTCAAAATTAGGGGGAGTACACTGAGAGAGACTAACACCAGTATGTGTCTTACATTTTAAAAATATTCACCATACTCACATTCACCCTAAAATATTCATGACACATTCACTCATGTATACAGTTTGATGTTACTTTGTAGTTTCACATACAATGTATTTCTTTTGGCACCATCATTACATCATTACTTTAAAAACAATGCTTTGCCATCTAATTAGAAATAACTCAAACTGTGCTTTCAGAGTAGGATATTCGAATCCTAGTTCCCTCATTCTGTCATTAAGAGCATGAACTAATAGCAAAACAAATAAGCAAACGTTGCTGTATGATGGACATAGCACTCATGCCGTGGTCCAGTTGCAAGGGCACCGCTGTGCTCTGTCGTGTGCCGAGGAATGAAGCCAAGTGACAGAAGGCCTGCATCAGCCACTGTCACATGCCTTAACTCTGCTCTGGTGGCACTCTGCTCTACATTCAATCAAAGATGCCCACCAGAATTGACTAAGTCTAAGAGATGAAACTAACTTGTTATACAGACAACACATAGATAAAAAGCTTGCTGCATGCCAATAAAACTTAATTTTTGGCCCTGAAATGTAAAGTTCACTTTATTTTCACCTTAGATGTCATAAAAATTCTTTTGCTTCCATCACTTAATATAAAATAATAAAAATCTTAGTTCACAGGTCATACCAAAACAAGCCACTGCCTGCTGTTTACTGGCCCCAATCTGAAGGCTTGTTTCCATCAGGGCCACCACATTGTCACCAGAGTCACTACTGTTTCGGTTGGTTGAGAGTGGGCTGATCCATGAAGATGGGGAAGAAAGATCAACAGAGAATGAAGAAGAGAACAGTTCAAGGTGCTTCTGATCCTTGCTGCCCTTCTCATAATTCTGCCTAGAACTGGTCTGTCTGCCATCAGAGAATAACACGGGTGATGGTTCCTTGGCACCTGATTGCAGGTCTGGCTGTTATTGTCACAGCCATCACATATGAAGTGACTGCTAATGTTTAGGCTGTGGCCTCGGAGCTTTACATTTAACCCCTCCTCTAACACTATGGACGAGAGCATTGTTCTCTGATGAGAAAAAGTACAGTTCAGATCGGTTACAACACTTTGCTACAGCCCTACTTCTGCTGAGTAACAGACCAGGAATTAACCCAGGTAGATATGGAGCCTCACCCACTGCTCTGCCAACCCTGTCCAGGGAAAGACACTTGACCATCTCAGAAAAATGCTCCAAGGGCCAGCAAGATGGTTCAGGGATCTAAAGCACTTGCTTAGGAAAGCTTAGGCAACTGCAGGAACTCAGAAAAGAACCTACAATGCTAAAAGAAGGAGAATGAGGAAGATTCACTCTGTTTCATGAAGGCAGAGGTGGGGAGTTAGAAGAAAAAGTAGACAGGGGCCATGGAGATAGCTCAGCAGTCTAAGCTCCTGCTTAGGCAAGTACAAAGACCTCGGCTCAATCCCCAGCACCACATGCCCTACTGGCCTCATCCTAGCTGTGCTGAGCTGGCCACCAAGACCAGAAGTGGTGGTATATGCCTGTAATCCCAGCACTGGGGAGGCTGGAACAGGAGGATCACTACAAGTCCAAGTTGCATAGTGAGACCCTATTCCAAATACAGGGAGAGAGGGAGGGAGGGAGGGAGGGAGGGAAGGAGGGAGGGAGGGAGGGAAGACCTGGATAGCTCAATTCCTATGTGACGCAAAGGGAACATAATAGTGATTTTAAAAATTATTTTTCAGTCTAAAAGCAATGAAACTCTGATAACTGGGACTTACAGAGGGAGACCTTAAGATCTATTTTAAAGCAGTTAAAGTTAAAATTATAGGGGATATCTTGGTGTCATTTTTAAGGATGCTAAGAAGTTATCAATCCAGAATTAGTGACAAGCAAGCACTATTTCAGCTCTGACATCTTATGGGAGAAAGACAAAAGGAAGAAAGAGCCCTGACAGAGGTATAAACCCCTGACTTAGGACTGGATTAAAAGCAAGCCTGTTAATTTATCAAACTTAGTTTACATTTCCCTCATAAATATCAACAGAATTAGATTACACAAAATGTTAAGACTATAATACAGCAACAGAGGAAAGAAACGTCTAAGTAACAACAACGGAGTAGATCTGAGAGGCCAGAGAATCAACAAGACACATGCAACCTGGACCCATGCAAGATACAGTGGGCATAACCTACAGCAAACATCTCAGCGTCCAGGACCCACAGTAAGGTGCTATGTACATCTGTACCATATTCCTCCCCACCGAGCTGTTTCCACATGGCACTCCAATGAGATAATCCCCACTGATTAGAACTTGAACTTGAGATGTACAGGCTACCTCAAGCATCACTGTAAGCAATCATGACTCTATATGTGGGGTCTAGAATTCATTGTTTACTACATTAAAATACAGATAAGGTTGATCCAAATTTAACACATGCAAGGTCTTCCAAACCGGGCCCCAACCTGCTCTTTCAAGCAAAGTGCATTAAGCACATTTGTCTTATTGCCTTATTAATTATAATAAATTAATCAATTATAATTAATTAATTGATAATACCCCATGACAGTACAGCCTGTGCCCAAAACATCAATCATACATACCAAAATATGTGTCCACAGTACACATACTAGGACTAGCATAAGTCTATTAATAAAATATTCAATAATATATAATAATTAAAGATTTAAAGATGGAATGTCACATCTATAGGGGAAATGAATCATGCAATGAAAATAAGAAACCCAATAATTTGATAAAATTTACGTAAGATATTTCTTCTCCATAAGAGGAGGACAAAATTTAGTTATAAAACATTGATGTTGGAAGACTTTATACAAGACACCAAAGTTAAGAACTACATGGAGAAAAATAGTAGGTAAGACTGCACATACATTAAAATGTCCTGCATGACAAATATGCATAAACAAAATTGTTTTAAAAGTGAAAACTAAAGAAAATATTGGAACCCTAAACAGAGGATTAATATACTTACCAAATAAAAAGCTCGGGAGCCGGGGGGTGCACGCCTATAATCCCAGCACTTGGGAGGCTGAGGCAGGAGGAACAGTGCAAGTTCGAGATCAGCCTGTGCTACAAAAATGAGCTCAAGGCCAGCCTGAACTGCATAGTGAGACCCTGTCTCAAAAAAAAAAAAAAGAAAAGAAAAAAAAAAAGTTCAGGAAGATACGCATGCTGTTGGGACAGTGGTGGAAGAATAAGGAGGAAAAGAATGCAAACAGCCAGTGCCCTGACACTGAATCTCAAAGCAACTTAAAACAGATAATGTTTTCATTTTTCAAATAAAAATCAAAAATTGTGACACAAGAGTAAACCAAAAATACCCATCACCTAAAATTTTCCCACAGAAGTCCAGGCCCAAATGGATCAGTGAATTCTATGAAACTTTTAAGAAAACCCATCATCTAGGCACACTGTCATATGAAATCAGTCATATAGAAACAGAGGCAAGAGCTCTCCCCAACTGTTTTATGAAGCCAGGATACTACCAAAATTGGAGATCCCAGCATCCTAGGTGCACACATAGAGAGATCCTTCACAGAACCTCAACAGGTCAAACTCCTAAAAATATAACAAAAATAGCACACTCTGACCAAGGACAATTTATCTCAGAAATGCAAGGCTAGTTAACCTTTAAAGATTAACCAATGAAATTAACCCTATTAATAGAATAAGGCAATGGAATATACTAGAATCACGTCACACACTGAGAAATTATTTGACAACATGCAACAAACAAGCATGTTTATAAGTTAGGAACATAAAACATTCTCTTGGAAAAATCTGTGATTTATATCATATTGCTATTATGAAAGTGTCCATTATTTTAGCAAAAAGATCAAGATCAAGGAGGAAAAGGGTGTAGATGACCACTCTTACACTTCTGTCCCCACTGTCCCTAGTTCAATGCAGCAAAACAAAGAGGATGTATTTATATGAAAGTAAACTACTAGCATTTATATGACATGAGCAAGAAGATATTTCCAGAAAAACAAGCTACAAGTGAAGTGTCCATGTGCCTCCTACATGTCTCTGCATGTCTTTCATCAGCTTTTATGGCAGACTATCCTCTCAACCATAGGGGCTTGGATTTGGCTCAGTGATAGAATGCTTGCCTAGCAAGCTGGAAGCCCTGGGTTCGGTCCTTGGCACCAAAAACAAAAACATAAACATCCCCTATCTTCTCAACTATGCTCGGATAGCACACAGGCTAAGACCACAATGGTAAGTTTGTCTCTCTGAAACAAGGTAAAGCTTTGTTTGTTACACAGAAATATGAAAATGACTTCCCCTCTGAGGCAGCAGGAGGGCAAGGTTCACTCATCTTCTGTTTAAAGAACGCAATTCCTAAGTCTGGAGTTCCTGAGCCACGACACAAACCCACTATGTGGACACCATTTACAATGGCTACTCTTGAGTTTGCGTGGGAATTAGGGACTATGGGGAATGAAACAAATCAGAAGCTCTTGCTACAGCTATGCCATGAATAATAAAGTCCACTATACCTGACCCAGAATTTTCTCTGTCAGAACGGGAGAAACTTCAGTAGGCTAATGCGCTCGCTTGTGAGCAGGACAGCATCTCAACTCACTGTGGAGCTCTTGGTATACAATTGCCAGAATGATGCGTGGTCACTAAATATAACTTAAATTGTGCATATACATGTGTACATACATACATGCACATGTGCACAGACACACACACATATATGTATTAACAGCAAACAATGAAGAGATTCAATTTAAAATGTATTGCATTAGGGCCAGCCAAATAGCTCAGTGGATTAAAGCACCTGCAAGCAGGTACAGGGACCAGAGGTTCAGTCCTTGGGCCCTTGTTCCCAGACACGCTGAGATGGCAACTGAGACTGGGCATGGTGGTGCACACCTGTAATCCCAGCTCTTGGGAGGCTGTAAACAGGCAGATCATTATGAGTCCAATCTCCTCGTAGTAAGACCATGAACACCCTGTAGATCCTTCCCTAAAATCCAAAAAAAAAAAAAAAAAGAAGGTATCACATTTACACAGCATCAACAAGCATACAAAAGTGAAAAAAATGTTCAAAACTCTATGCTTAAAACTGTAAAACAAATAAATTATCTACATAAAGCTCATGATTGGAAAAATAAATATCATTATGGTGTCAGGTGTTTCAAAAATAACCAACAGGAGCAGTTTTCAAACACTTTGTTTTCAAAACTCTTAACAATCTTAAAAATAATTGAGTTATGTGGGTTATAGCTATCAAAGTTTGTCACCTAAGATGAAAATATTAAAATATTGTTTCATTCAAAATTAACACTGTCATCAAGAGAACTTATTGAGATTTTACTTGTTTACATTTTTGCAAACATCATCAATAGTGGCCCTGACAGGTGGATTTGAAGTTATTCTGCATGCTACGTGGTGCAGTATCACACATCATGAGGCCTCCTGGAAACCCTGTAGCATGCTCTTGAAAGAATGAGATTGCAAAAGCAAGTAATGCCTCAGTAGTTTTCGTCTGAAAACTGCTTTGACTTGGGGAAACCCAAGAGTTCCAGATTCAAACAGTACAGGGGTTTGGGGAGATAGCTCAGTAGCGTAAGTGTTTGCCTGGCAAGTGCAAGGTGCTGAGTTCAATCCCTGTTACCTCAAAAAAACAAAAACCCCCAAAACACCTTGATTTCCCTGGTCCCACAAAAAAAATAAAATAAAATAAAACAAACAAACAGTGCAAACTAATTCCTCAGGGATTTAGAAAAGAAAGAAATGGACAAATTGACTCTATAATTTATATGCCATACAAATGCCAATAAATATTTTTAAAAGCAGGTTTGAAAATGAAGAGCAAAAACAGAGGTCTACGGGCAAGGGAGACAGCTCCATAGCACAAGTGCCTGCCTGGCAAGAGCAAGGTCATGAGTTCAAACCCTGGTCCTAAAAAAAAGAAAAAAAAATAGGGGTCTACCTAACTTCAGTACTCAAGATGGAAATATGCTTGCATAATTAAAGAATACATCAACGGAGTAGACCACAAACTACCAATCAGACTAACAAATGCACACTCAATCTATTTTTTTTTTTTTTTGGCCAATTGATTTTTGAAAAAAGGTGCTAAAGCACTCTAATGGAAAACATTTTCAACAAATTATACTAGAAAACTGCTACTAGAACAAAAATTTTAAAAACCTAGCTCACCACCTATATTATAAACAAATACAACTCAACGTCAACTACAGAAATGTAAATGCCAAAACTGAAAGTCTTTTCAAAGAAACAGGAAAATCTTTATAATCTGTAAATAGAAAAAGGCAACAGTCAATCACAATTGAATTGAATGCCAATAAATTTTAGAGTGTCAAAATTATTAACTTCTGTTTGATTAGGCTGCTAAAGAGATAACAGAAGAGCCACAGAGTTGAAAAAGCCAGTGATATGTACATAAAAACAGGTACCTGTACAACAATATATAAAGGTGTATAATGCAATAAGAAAAGCAAAAAATTGAACAGATGTTTCACAAAGGAAAACATACAGATAATGAGCACATACACTCATTGTTAATGTTCTGTGCACAGCGGTACATGACTGTAATATCAGCTATGCAGGACACTGAAGATAAGGGGATTACAAGTTCAAAGTCAGCCTGGGCAATTTAGTGAGACTCCATGTCAAATTTTAAAATGGCTGAAGATGTAGCTCAGAGACAGTACACTTGTCCAGCATGTGTGAGGCCCTGGGTTCAACATCAGGCATGCACATATGCACACGCACACACATACACATGTGCACACATGCTTCATCATTAGCCACCAAGGAAAAATAAATTAAAAACAGTGAAATACCAATATATGATCAAAATGGCTAATACTAAAAAGGCTGAAAATACCACGCTGTTGGCACAGATACCGAGGCAAACAGAAATCTGATCTGTTCTTAATGGAAATACTAAGCACTACAACAATTTTAGAAAAAAGGTCTGGCAGTTTCTCATGAAACCAACTACACGCCCTTCTTATGACAGAAATTCCACTCCCAGGTAGCTATCAGAATTAAAAGCCCATGTGCACACACAAAAAAAACTTGTACAAAAATGTTCCCAACCACTTTTACATATCCAACCAAACTGGAAACAACTCAGGTATTCACCAACAGATGAATGGATAAGTGCCTGCCATATATGTATACAACAACACAAAACGCAAAGGAATGAACAACACAACAACGTGAATAAATTTTAAAAACCATATTGGTGAGTAAAAGAAACCTCCCACAAAAGAATGTAAGTGTAATTTCACTTATATGAAGTTTGAAAATAGTGAAAATAGGTGAAAAAAAAGATCAGAATAGCAGCTGTCTCATAGGTGGAGCTGATAAAGAAAAGCCATGAAATAATTTTTTAGGAAATAATCCCATTTTCTTTCTTTTCTTTTTTTAATGTACTTGATACAGGGTCTCACCATGTAGCTTGGACGCACAGTGATCCTGTTTTCAACCTCCCCTGTGCCAGGATTACAGGTGTACACCACCGCACCCAGACTCACAGGCTGGTTTAGCACACTTGTGGTTAAGGCATGTGGTGCCAGAGATCAGACTTCAATTCCTGCACTTGCCTAGGTAAGTGCGTAATCTGCTGAGCTATCTCACTAGCCCATTTTCTGTCTCAACAGACTGCACTACATTTCTCAGAATTCAAAGGATGTACATAACATTTGTGCATTTCAGCATTTTAAAATTCCACTCAAAGAAAACCAGTACTAAGTTAATACAGTACTGGTTAATGACATACATGCTACAGGGTTTGGGTGAAAATTTACTGATAACGTGTGCATATCTGTTTGAAAAGTATCTGGCAAACTGAGTAGACAGTATAGTTACAAGAAAAACACCCTATTTGGCTAAAAATAAAATCTGTCATGAGTACAGACTAAATCGTATCACAATCTCTTTTATCACCTACACCCTAATCAACCAGCTAAGTACCAGGCGCACCCCACCTGCCACACATGCATGGTTAGTACCAGGCTAACCCTGTCATTAGGGTCCCACGACCTGATCCAGCAGAATCAAGCACAAGACTGTGGTTAGTTTCACTTTTGATTTGTTTAACTGTCTGTAAGAGCTCCTTCATAAAAGATTTTTATGAAAATAACAACTTTGAATTCTTTTTTTTTTTTTTTTTTTTTTTTTTTTTTGTCTTTTTTGAGACAGGGTCTCACTGTGCAGTTCAGGCTGGCCTTGAGCTCACTTTTGTAGCCCAGGCTGGTCTCGAACTCGCACCAATTCTCCTACCTCAGCCTCCCGAGTGCTGGGATTACAGGCGTGTGCCACCACGCCCGGCGACAACTTTGAATTCTTTAAAAGGTTACAGAACAAGAAAATTCCAGTTGCTATGAAAGACCGTGTTTTATAAAGTAAAAATCATACTGATCGGTTTGGTGACCAGCAGCCTTTCAGATCCACTCATTTTCTTTTAGAAACTCACCTGTTTGCTGTGATCACTTTGCCCCTGAAGACTACAAATATTTGTCCATTGTACATGCGTTTCTTTCAACACACACATAAAATCTACATTTTAAATTCAGTGCAGGGGCTGGGGAGATAGCTCCGTGGCACAAGTGCCTGCTGGGCAAGTGCAAGGTTGTGAGTTCGAACCCCAGTCCCGCAAAATAAATAAATACGTACATACATACATACATACAGTGCAAACAACAGCATTTACAGTCTCTCTCTCTCACACACATACACACACACACACACGCACACACGCAGGATGACTGAAGCACAGCCTGCAGTGCCTTAATGGTGCCCCCCATGCTTACATTACCTCCTCTCTATTATTAGAAGGCAACACATCACAAAAATCAAAGTAAAGTTACCCTGAAAGCAAATATTTAGAGTCAAATACCTTTGCAAACTATAGGACTCCAGTGAGTCTCACAGAAAGGAAATTAAGAGGAAAAGGCCTCCATCACCTTTGCCACTTCACCTCTGAGCGTTTATTTCCCCTCAACCTCTCTTAAGTTTTAAGGAGAATCTTAATGGTCTCCTCCCAGCTCACAACAGGACATAAAATAACTTCAATAATCTCTGTATTTAGCACTTGAACAGTAAGAAGGCAAAATAGGTGAGAGTGAAATGGAGCCTGCAGTTTAAAGACAGGCCGGCCCATTTATATAGTCCTAAGTCAGTGGGGGAGAGGAGCCGTGAAGGACGTCTGACATTGCCCAAACCAACTTCTAGGAAAACGTGGATCTTGTATTCTGTACTTCTTTTGCCTTAGATTTTAATGAAATCGTGAAAGGTCAGCCTGCCTTCCAAGGCTCTAGAAATAGTCCGTCTTCCTCTTGGCTATACATCCCTCTGGGGTCCAGAGAGCGTTTCTCTGTCATTTTATACCTGTGTCTCATTTTCTTCCCCTCAGAAATTCATGCTGCTTCTCTTTGTATGCTGCAAACATCTATGCAAAAAGTGTATTGACCCAGAGTTAGTCTGAAAGCCCCGTTATAATTACACACTGAGTGGGAAACATGTTCTCTTGCACGTGCCACTTGTTACAGCCCTACGTTAACATGTATTTGGTATTTGCCCATGTGTGCAACTCTAGGCAAACAGATCTCCATGTGTTTCTTCCTCTCTAAGCTCGGGTTTTCTAACCGCAAGTTCTTGAATCAGAGTTGAGAGAGAGAGTTCAGCTCATTTGTTTTAGCCCTATGGAAGTTTTCTGCTTTATATCTGGACTTCTCCGTTTAGCTCTTACACTGGCAGCGTGGTCCTAGCAAGACTCAACCAAGAAAGGATTCCCTTCCCTTCACGGTGTTTGAAATTGAGTCCCAAGCGCACTTGAAGTTTCCACATTCGTTCTTTTGATTTATGGGTCTCATTACCAAGGCAAGCTGGAACGGTCCTCTTCTGCGCCTTGGTTAGTGGCTTCAAAGCTCTTTATGCTTGATTACCCAACAACATTAGAAGTAATTTAAATCATCATTTTAAGCACCAGTGTGCTCAACAAAGCAGAAAATACCCTGGAATCCAAAATAAATGTTCCCATTTTATACTTAGTAGGATACAATGTAACAAATCCATCAACACAAGAGTATAGCTTTGCAAGGACGCAAGCAGGAAAGACTTCTTACATGTTACCCAGCCTAATGTTGACTTTTTAAGAGGTGAAATTTGCACCATTCTTTTCCTTCTGCTCCTAAGACTGATGATCTCTTAGAAGAATAACTCCAAGCGGCAGCAAATGTGTGGCCGTGAAAACAGTACCGTTACCATCCACAACAGTATCAACCCTTGTTAAAAATCAAGTAATTGGCCGGGCATGGTGGCTCACACCTGTAAGCCCAGCACTTGGGAGGTTGAGGCAAGTTCGAGACCAGCCTGGGCTACAAAAGTGAGTTCAAGGCCAGCCTAAACTGCATAGTGAGACCCTGTCTCATATGACAAAAAATAAAATAAAATAAAATAAAATAATGGCAGCATACATTTCTGATATTTTGCTTGTAGCATTGTCATTTCATTATCTGTGTGTCATAGTCAATACTTTTGTGAGTTTAAATGCAACAGTTTCTCTCCTGTTACAATATTAAGCTGCCATTCTCAAAACTAAACTAAAAGCAACCGAATTAGTACCCCTTAGAATTTCTGGAATCAAAGTATAAGGAAAAAGCTTGAGAGACTACTTTTCTGAGTGAAAAGCCATAAAACAGGAAATTCAATAAAGGGTATTAAGTCCTATTGATATAAATGGTAAATCTGAAATGCAAATGTAAAAAATACATAAGACGGTTCTTGGGTTTGGTTTTGGTTTGTTTTGTTTTGTTTTGTTTTTTGTTGTTGTTGTTGTTGTTGCTAAATAACAAATAAACTTCCATATTTAGAAAATATTTTAGAATAGTCTTTTGCATAAAAAGAAACAGAAAATAAGAAAGTAAAACAGGAAGGCTAACTGCTTCATTAATGAAAATCAAGTAAGTTTCATGCTGGCCTCATGACTTCACTCTGGCAAACCATTTAAACTCTGGAAGTTTCTCAATTTCCTATCTAGAAAGAAGCTTCATACATATAGTAAGAAACTTTCTTATCTACAGATGAGGTACTATAATGGCTTAACTGTTAATTATTGAATTTTGATGCTAAATACTCATATAATTTCATTACCGAATGTTTAATTTCATAAGTATTGACAAAATGTCTATGCATTCCATATAGTAATTATTGGTCTGTACAGGTTTAGAAAGATCATAAAGTCTTCCTATTTAACAATGACCAGTGACATCAAAGCAAAATTCAGTTCAGTCAATACATTATGTGAAGCTAATTTCTTAATTTTGACAAATGTGGTAATGCATGATACCACCATTAGGATCAACTCCATAGCAGGTATATCGGAACTCCTTGGATTCATTTTGACAACTATTTTATAAATCTAAACTTATTCCAAAATAATGCTTATTGGTATAGTACCATTAATCAAATCTGAATTTTAAACCTTTACAGTAAAGCTCATTAGATGGTGCCTGAGACTCTATATTAAATCACTGGCATAAAGTATATGTCAATAATCCAAGAAATTTTGGTATACATTCAATAAAATATGTTAGAATTCTATAGGTAGAGAAATGATTGTTAATGATACACTCACAATTCATTGTATTATGAAACTATAAAGAAAACAATTTTCAGTGGTCTAAAGTACCTGCTTGGGAAAGCTTGGGCGGCTTCAAGGACCGCGGTTCGATCCCCGGCACCACATGCTGCGCCAGCCCTGCCCTCGGGGTGGGCTGAGCCAGCCATAAAAATGAGTGAATAAACAAATAAAGGTTCTGAAACAAGAAATAAATAAATAAAATAAATAAATTCTTTAAAAAAAAAAAAAAAGAAAACAATTTTTCCACAGAAGAAAGTTCTCAGCAATGCAAGTGATATCCACAAGGTACTTGGCCTCCTATCACCTATATCGCCTAGGCCAAAATGATAAGGAGGCTGAAAGAAGAAAAGCAGTGGGATCCTGAATTTGATCTCATGGAGAACTGCCCTTGTAAGGGTGAAGTGAGGGGAGGCACTCTGCCAGAAGCCCTGTAGAACCTGCGATTTCCCCTCAAGAGCAGCGATTTGCATGCAGTCAGATGAGTCCATGGGCAGTGATTTCATTTATCTGCCTCTCCCATCTCAATCCCACACACATCTGGACAGCAGAGATGAAAATCAGAGGAATGCGGCAGAATGAATGTGGGAATAGTGAGAAGCAGCCTCACTCACAGAGCAACGACCTTCTACTAGCCAAGTAGTGCGTGGCGTGGGTGGGGCAATGACAGTGGGCACAAAGGAGGACTCGGAAGTTAGGTTAGGACTGTGTAACTAAGTTCTTCCAAATCAGGGGAATGCTGAGCAGGAGCAACTTTCTACTCCAAGCTACAGACAAATAAGTGTCAACGTGGGACAGCGCTATAAATATACAGTCTATATAGGTGAGTTCATGGCCCACTACTGCAGTAGATCTTGAAAAAGCTGTCACCAATGAGAAGAAGAGAGACAGACTAGCCAGCGCTTTCTCTCCTGAACCTTGACTTAGACGTGATGAGCTACAAGACGAAGGGCTGCAACGTGCAAGCAACTGGGCTCACACGATTCACTGTGGAAGGTGAGCTGCCATGGCTGGCTGAGCACGTAAAGCCTCTGAACGGTGCTACCAGACAGTTTGGCCCGTTCCAATTAATAATAAAGTGCCTTGAGCCTTCTTGTTGACATCCTGCCAAAGCTGGTTTTTGCAGATGCCACAGCAGAGTCGCGTCTTCATCATTCCTGTGCCAACCCCCCAGAGTGAAAAAGTTCATCACAGGCCCCTCTTCCCTCTAGTCCCTCAAAGACTAACTCTCAACAGTAAAGAGTAACAAAGATAGAAAATTCTTTCAATCTAATGTAAGACTATAGTTTCAAAAGTGAAAATAGAGCATCAGAATCGTGGAATGTGACCAAGATAACAGATTTTAACATGGAGTAATTACAAAATAGTGTTTAGAATAAATAAAACCATTTCTTGTTAATACTTCTTTAATTTTCCAGAGTCCCTTAACATCACATTTTCCTCCAATTTGTCCTTTTCTTACTGTACATGGACTTTAAAAAAATAAAAAACATTGATTCATTCATATTCATTCATTTATTTGGTACAGGGTCTCACTGTGCAGCTCAGACTCACAGTGATCCCCCTGTCTCAGCCTTCCCAACACTAGGACTACAGGCATGCACCACTATACCCAGTTTCAGTGGCTGACACAGTTTTTCCCATATGGCATGCAGCACTAGGGGTCAAACTCAGGTCCCTACACTTGCCAGGCAGGCACTTAGACCACCGAACTATCTCCCCAGCCTGTACATGGATTTTTGAAAGACAATACAAATTTATTGCCAATGAGGACACAGTTGCCAAGCAACACACCAAGTCCCTAGATTCACAAATACAAAACAGCAGACATTAACTACTTGGGATTTGAAGTAATCCATTTCCCCCAACTTTCAATAACAAGGATTCTGTTTATTTCGTCTAATATTTTCCCACTCACTCTTGCATAGACAGTGTTTAAGTATGTTTTAAGTAAGTTAATTTAATCTTAGTAACTATAAACATTATTAAAATTGGCTCACAACTCAGAGAAGTGAACAATTAAGAGCATGCCCCTTCCAAAGAATATTTTTTCACTACATTTTCCAAATACCATCTACCCTTGGACTTGGCAATTAGTAGTGCTTGGAACATGAGAGCCCATGTGTGCTTAGCATATCAATGATCAATTTACAGCGATCCTACCTAGGACACCTAGAAAGCTACCCTGGTTCTAGTTCTGAACAGAGAAGTACATGGAAGCTGTTACCAGCTCGTGCACTTCGTACACAGGTATGAGACCAGGCTGCTCCCGCTATAAGTCAGTGGTTGTAAAACTGAACCAAGACATGCAAAGCTCATGTCCAGCAAGGCACACACATCTGTTTAAAATTCAAGCAGTTTGTGCAAACCATGGATCGGTATTCAAATAAAACTTTTAAGGAGACTGTGTTTACTTGAAAAGGAAATGAGAATATGTGCCTACATCTTCGGGTTCTACATTTCCTGGGGAGAGTTGACAAGCCTTCTAGGATTTAGGCAGTGGGAAGTGTAACAGACCAAGCAAGATGTGAGAGAAAAAACAAAGTGGCTTTTGATTTTAAGTCACCAGCATCTCCAAGCCCTCCGTTCACCACACAGAAAGTCAGCACTGTGAACCTACAGCAGTTTTGCACATATCACACAACTTGACAACACAAATGCAGAAAGCCAAGAGCAGCTGTGCCATCTAAAACACAACCCAGTTGAGCGGTGCTCAAGGACAATGCAAATACTTAACAGGTTCATCTAGATACTGGGCTCAGGGCAAGAGTGCTGGCAAGAATGAATGGGGCTACCAACGGCTGCAGATCTCCGTCCGTCCTCCCCAGGCTGCAGAGTGTGCGGTTCCCATGACACTCCCTCTGCATTATCCACTAAGCTTAGAAAGCATCCTGTGACAAATGACTACACTCATTTTCTAGCTGACCAAATCTAATCAAGAGGTTCAGTGATTTGTTAAGATTATAAAGTCAGGAGAGACTTTATAAGGTAGAAATGTGAGCCCAAATGTTCCACTTCAAAACCCAGAGTTTTTCCCCCTACACCAGAGCTGTTACACATCATCTACACAGCACATGGCAACAATATGGGTGCAAAGGTATCCCGTGACCTCATCTCTAGATGAATTTCTCCTCTGTGTGGATGCAAAAAAATGGGAAGTACCAGCTAAATCTTTCTCCACGTGGAGAAAATCCAGAGAGCCCAAGAAACTGCACATTTTGCCTGCACGCTGGTCTCCAAAAACGTGCTCAAGTCAGTTAACAAGTATGCCGTCTTAAAGTACATAGAGGACTCCAGATTTTAAAAATAAAATGAAAACAATTGAGTGCTGATAATGTAGTATGTGATGTAATGTTGTAGTAGAGTATTTGCCTAGCATCTGCAAAGCCCTGGGATTGATTCTCAGCACTAGGGTAAGCTGAGGCAGGAGGCTTATAAGCTGAGTGCTGCCTGAACAACTTAGCAAGACTCTGTCTCAAAACTAAAAAATATATATTACTAAATAAGGGGCTGAGAATATAGCTCAAAGACCCTAGGTTCACTCCTTGGCATCACAAAGAAAAGGTCTGTAGTGGATGACAACTGGTAGTCAATTTGTTACATCCAGCTGAACTGAACCCATGTGGTGCTAGGCGTGAGAGGCCCACCTGAGGATGGCTGCCAGTGGCAGAAGAGGCAGAGCTGGAGACATTTAGAAGTTTTTAGGGAAGCTGTTGGAGCTACTGGCTTTCCTGGGGCTGCTCCCGGTTCTCTTGGGCTATTCTTGTGGAAGATCTTGTCATGCTAGCTTTCCTGATGGGAACTCAGCTTTCTCCATCCTCAGAGGAGCTTGGGACCTCATGATGGCCCTCTTCAGGGAGCTTTGGTTCTTCCTTTGAACATCACTTTCTGGCTCTAGAGCAGATCCCTCAGCCTGCTAGCACAGATCCTTCATCCTGCTGGCACAGACGTCCTAGCTTCCACCACTGACCTTTGGGCCTGCCTTCCCAGCACAGATTTGTGAAACAGGCCTGTGTGAGACTTGGCGCTCTTGGCATCTAGCTGGACCTGTGGGGCACGGTGATGAGCTCCAGGTCCGTAGCTAGACTCATGCAGAACACTACTGTGGGATCCCTCAGCTGGACTCTTTGGTCTGTGTAGACAGACTCACTGTACTCTCTTCATGTATGACTCTTCAGGTAACTACCATAAAATGAGTCTTAGAGACTGTGCACCTTATCTTGTTTCCCCTTATAATTCCAAGCCATGACAAGGTCTTAAGTATAAACGTATAACTTAGGTGTAGGAGTGTTTCTAATTAATGAAGGTGACTCCGGCCAAATGATTTAATTTAATGGACTTTTATTCTCTCTGTAAAATGAAGCCAATATATTATATTTTTAACTGTCTGGGGTGAAAAATTGTTGAGAATCACCTTTAAAAGGTAAAGGAAAATGACTTTGGTGGGGGGTGGATGGGTATGTCTGAAAGTCAGCTTGCTATTTCTCTTCTACCACTGCCACCAACCTTGGACCCCGTGGGACCATTTAATGAGCAGTGAAAATGCTGCATTGCCTGATCTCTAGCTCCTTTTCAGTTTTTCTGTACCACTGCTAGTTGAGTGATATAAATGTCCACTGTCTACCAAGGTAACAAGCTGTGTCTAGAGCCCCAATGGCCATGTGCTCTAGGTATAAACTACACACTGCTTTGGAAGACTTATAAGAGACAGAAAAGAACATTAAATATCACACTAATATTTTGTATTGATTATGTGACTAACTACTAATATTCTGGATGCATGGCCTAAGCAACTCTACTTAGAAAATCTAAAATACTTATAACTGTTCGGACATTTCTATTGCATAGTATTGCTCTAAACACAAAAATTCATTCAAGCCACAGCCCAGGCCCAGCACATGAGTGGAACTCCTGGGACCCACTGGATCCCCATTCAAGATAGACCCAAGCCTGGCATATGAGTGGAATTTCCTCCATCAGACAGGCCCAGTGTGGAACCTGAAGCAAAACTCCCTGAAGAAAGGCTAGAGGCAAGACCCACCCAGCTGATCCAGGAGCAGAACATCTTGCCAGAGTGGCACAGCAGGTTCACTTCCAAGGGAAGCAGCAGAGAGAAATGGAGCACAGTAACCAGACCCAAGCCACTCCGATCTGGATGGGTTTTAACTTGGTAGATCCTGACCTGGTGCTAAGGTAAGAACTCTACCAAAGCTCTACAGCAAAGGTCAGAAGATAGTGCTATACAAAATGAAAAAGCAAAATGCAATCTCAGGCCCTAAGCCCACCCAGAACACATGCAGGAGACAATAGCAGAAGAAATTGGAAATCACACACCTGAAAGAATAGTGTCTGAAATAAAGAAACAACTGCAGAAAGGTATAGAGGAAATCAGGTCAGAAATAATTTCTGAAGTAAAAAAAGAAATGATAACTATGACTATGATGAAAGAAGTACTAAGTGCTTCTAAAGAAGAGACTCATAAAGTAGAAGAGAAAAGAAAAATGATGGAGGTATTGGAAGATACCTCAGTAGAATAAGCACTTGCTTGGCAAGTCCAGGGTCCTGACTTCAAACCCTGGTACCACAAAAAAAAAAATTTTTTTTAAAGAAAAATGATGGAATCCTCATATGAGCACTATAGGAAAGAAAGAGAATGCATGAAGCACATTCCAAGTGCTATACAGGAAATTAAATTCTCAACCACAAGCTGGTGAAAACATTTCAGTGAAAGTGAAAATAGATTTTCAGATCTTCAAGACACCATTGCAGCTAGTGAAAAGGTAAGAAAACTCTTTTGGGAAAAATAATTCAACATCTGCAAGATAAGGCAAAGATGAACAACGTGAGACTATTAGGCATCAGTGAAAAAGGAGTCTATACAAATGATATAAAAAGAATATGGACAGAAGTAATAACAGAAAATTTCCCACATATGGGGAAACAATGTGACATTCAGGTAACTGAAGCATATAGAACTCCAAATAGCATCAACCCAATTAATGTCACACCCAGACATGTAATAATCAAGATCCCAGAAATTCAGCACAGGAACATTATACTAAAAGCCACTATAGAAAAGAAAAAGATCATATTTAAACCCATCAGAATGACAGCAGAGCTCTCTTCACAAACCATCAAGTCAAGAAGAGCATGGAGCAAAGTACTGCAAGTCTTGCAAGAAAACAAATTCCAACCTAGACTGCTATACCTTGAAAAACTCTCTTTCAAGTATAACAGAGACGTGAAACACTTCCATGACAAAGAACAAGTAAAGAATTTCATGATGACAAAGCTAACTCTACACAGACTACTGATATTCTAGAGCGGGACCAAAATGACCACAACCACATGAATGAAAACAGAAAGAACCCACCAAATAGGGGAAACAGTTAAACACAGGAGAAAAAGAGGCATACAACGGCAGTCTTTCAACTATTTTGTATACAGCAGTGAAATAGTTTTATCAGCATATTCAACTAATGGACTTCTCCTGCACCCTATGGATAATGATTCTGTCCAGGTCTACAGGGTGGATATCAGAGAAATAGCAGTAGCTCAGTCCAACCAGTAAGTTTCATGGATACTGTCCATGTCTACAACATACTAGAATTTTGTGCAATATTATATCCCCAAACCGTTAGAAGTGCTGGTCATGTATTTGCCACTTCAGGATTTATGTGATGCTTTATTCTTAGTAAGTCTTTACTATCATAAAAACTCTTTCTTAGTTGTTATTTTTGTATATATTAACCTATGTGTGAGTACTCTGAATACTCAGAGTACTCACATAGTACTCTGTTGATCACAGATTTGTACACATGACACACAACATTCTGGTCTTTTAGTTAGACTTACGATTCAATTTTAATTTTGGAATACTGTTTTGAAATATTTAATTTTTAATATTTAATTTTCTGAATATTGTTTTAATTTTTGTTTTATGATTTATACTTATCTTTGATATACAATCTACTTATAAGACATGCCTATGCTGTGCCCCCAACAACACTTGGAAGGGACAGAGCCCCATCCTGACCTCCCAGCTCACTGCTACTCTGCTTCCTCCATCTCTGTTGCCACCAATCCAGCATAGGAAACAGAGCATGTTGTAAAGGCCTCTTGGCACATTTCCTTCTGTAGGTCAATGCCTTTCTATGTGGTTAGCTCATGCACTAGATCTGTCAGGTACCAAAAGCTTACTTCTAATATATTTTATAACTGATATACATATTTCACTGCATTAATATATTATAAAATCATGCACATGAATGTAATATATATTGTGAAATGCTCAAAACTTAGAAATTTAAGAGACGGAGATAAAGATGAAATTAAGGATTTTTAAAATAAGGTTGCTTAATTTTTTTCCTCACTACATCTTTCACTGTCTGCAACATGACTGAATTGCATCTTTACTTTTTAAAATCTTGGTTTAATACTTCCTGATACATTCAATTTAGACTCAGACCTTTGAACTTGTGCATGTCGCATATAGTTTTACTATCTGGGCTAGCTTCCAAGAGGTATCTGACAAAGATACATAATGGCAAATACAAGAACAAAGTTCTAATCCTCATGTGTCAACTGCAAAGATTACTTACTAAAGTTATACACCTATTTTTCCTAGGTTACTCAAAGGTAGATCTTGCAAACCAATAGGGAATGTTGCATTTTGTTAAATGTTTTTATTGAGTTTAAAACTGAAAGTGTCTACTTTGTTTCCAAGATTTAAGTATGCAAATACATTTTTACCTGTAATTAAAACTACTTTTCACTATGAAAAATACACAGGATGCAAGTATTTCTACACACTTATTTTACATGTTTCCTCTGCAGTCTGTTTTCTTTTGAAGAGAAGTTTACTTTCTTATATATTATTAGTATATTCATCTTAAAGGAATACATGTAATATATTTATTTTTTAACTACCTGAAGGGTAAGAAGACTCCTCTTGGCCATATAACATTTAACTCAAAGGCATAGCAATTTTGTAAAGCCCGTCTTCCAAGAAAAGTTCTTAATTACTACTACTACTTTATGAAACACACTCTTGTTAGCATCTGTGATATAAAAGGTGGCTAGATTACTCTGTCTTACCAGTAAGTACGGTAAGATTTGCTGGCTATTTAGAATGCTATCATCTGTAAGTCTGTGCCATCAGTAGAGATCAATCTGTCTCCACAGCCTCGAGTCAGTCCCTGTGGCCAGCGGAACCTCACCCTCCAATTCCCCATAGCTGTGGTCAGTGCTCAACAGCCTCTGCCAACACATGCAGGCACCAAGGCCAGTCCAGATACTGGCTATTAGAAAAGTTTCATTTCAGCCAGGCATGGTGGCACACACCTGTAATCCCAGCACTTGGGAGGCTGAGGCGGGAGGATCAGTGCAAGTTTGAGACCAACCTGGGCTACCAAAGTGAGCTCAAGACCAGCCTGAACTGCATAGTGAGACCCTGTCTCAAAAAAGACCAAAACAAACAACAAAAAAAAGTTTTATGTCTATGTTTAGACAAAAATACGCGGCATATTCACTTTATTTTTTCTTGCATCCCAGCCAGCAGAATGGCTTACACTTAAGTGTGAGCTCCTTACCTCGGACAGCACCACTACGAGACAGCCTGGTGCCTGCCCCACTCAACATTTAACTAATGACCACTTCCACTGACTCATGGCTTTTCTCTACTAAGAGCTAGCAATGCTGTTGTCCTCCTGGGGAAGTGGAGGAGGATTCTGACGGCACCCCCAGGGTCCCTGATGACTGGTCCCATGTCTCCTACAAGGCCTGGGCTAGTACTTCCAGGAACGAGCTCCATTGTGGCCACACGCCTCCTCCTCGCACTAAGAAAGCCCTCTGGCGCACTCCTTCTCAAGCCCATTCATGACCTGAAAGCTCCCGTGGCCTTGGAATGCCCGGCTGAACCTTTGCTGTCCTCACAACAGATCTCTGAACCCATGGCTGCAAAGGTGACGACAGTGCAGCTCCCAACTCCCTCAACACCTACCTTCTGTGATTTAAAAAAAGAAGTATCAGTTTCCTTTAACAACTATTTCATAAAAGCCCCAAAAGCTTTCTTTTTGAACCTTTCAGAACCCTCCATGGGATTCTCCTTCCTTCTGACCCGCTACCCCAGAGGGCTTTCCCAGCCAGTGGCCCTTCGTCCTTTTCTTTGTAAAGTCCTTTGCCTTTCATGGCTATTGCGACTGTTTTAACCACCTCAATATCACTTCTCGTTCTAGTTTCTTTCCTTCTCCACAGCCCTCGGCCACCAGATTCTTTTTCTAAGCTGTTGTCTCACCTGTGTTGTGCTCGCATCCAGTGCCCTAGAAGGCTCACTCTACATGCAGCACACTCAGCCCAGTGTTCCACGTCTTCCAACTCAAATGCCATTCTCTCTGCTGCTGGCCACAGATACTGCACACCCACACCAGGAGGAAGCCACCAGCCCAGGCTGAAGTTCTCCCTCCCTCCCTCCATTCTTCTCTAGGCTTCAAGCCCTGTGCCTATGGCTCTTGTTATGGTTTGTGTCTAATTGTCCCCCAGAGTCTCATGCCATCATTGGGATGGGCTTCTGGAGTTTGTGATTAACTCATGAGCCAATGTTGGATTATGGGTGTGCGTGCTCTGCCTGTCCTGGGGTGGGTAATCTGCCTTACGATGGACAGAGGGGAGTGAGCTCACTAGCAGCCTCCTTTCACTCTTTGCTGTTTCCCACTGCCATGAGCTGTTGCTCTCTGCCATGTGTCGCCCTGACTTGGAGCCAACTGAGTATGGACTGAAACCTCCACTAACTGCAAGCTAAATAAACCTTTCCTTTCTTTATTTGGGGTGTCAAGTATTTTGTCTCAGCAATGACAGAAAAGTAACTGAGACAACTCTTGTTTTTCCAAGATGGTGTGCTGATTTGTTGTTGTTATTGGTGTTTGTTGTTTTGGTTTTTTGTTGTTTTGTTTGTACTGGGAATTCAACTCAGGACCTTGCACTTGCCAGGCAGGCACTTCTGCTGAGCTGTTCCCCAGCCCTCCAAGATCACATCTGACACTCTTCTGTCTTCTCTACTATGCATAATATATTACTGCATAAGTATATACTAGTCCCACCCAATAAGTTACAGTCATATTTTTATTAAACACAACAAAGATTATATAGCAACATAACCAAGGACACATTATCAAAGGAATTCATCTAAAAATGTATCTTTCTCAGGCAACTGTTATGGATCAATCAGAAAGAGAATCATCACAGCTGCTTGCACGGAGCCGCAACACCTCCGGGCTCAGCTGTGCCATTTTAATATACCCGAATTCCACCAGGCGCAGGGTCTCCTGTCAATGTGGAAAACAGTTTTGTAGCGTCTTATGGAGTTAAACACATATTCACCAAGTGACATCTTTACAGAGACATATTTGGGCCAAGTTTCTCTCAGTACATAATTACCCTCTATCACAATCACCTGTGTGAGGAAGCACGGGGATACAGACTTTCAGTACAGTGAGACCTGATTAACTGATCGCAGGGCCTTTGCAGTGAACTACATGCACCACCGGCCTTTTAAAACCATTTTAGTTTTAGACGGAGTCTCACCACGTTTCTAAGTTGCCCAGGCTGTGCTCAGACTTTCGACCCTTCTGCCTCAGCCTCCCACAGGGCTGAGATTATAGGCATGGATCACCACACCTGGCTGGAAGGGTCCCCCTTCTGTCACAGTTGCCTCTTCCTCCCCTGTTAGGATTTGAGTGTAGGTGTCCCCCCCAAAAGCCTCTTGCAGTCATGGAGCGGGCAGCTTCTGGAATTTATAATTGATTATTGTAGAAATGGGTGCTGCCTCTCCCCTGAGGCAGGTGATTTGCATTTCAATGTAAGGTAGGAAGAGAAGTTAGCTGCTTGAGATGCAGCTAGCTCTCCCAGCGCTCCTGCTCTCTGCCGGCCACCAGGGAATGTTGCCCTCTGCCATGTGCCAGTCTGCTTTGGAGCCAACTGAATATGGACTGAAACCTCCAGTAACTGTGAGCTAAATAAACCTTTCCTTCCCTCATTGTGTCAGGTGTTTGTCTCAGCAACAAGAGAAGAGTAACTCAGACATCCCCCAATACAAAGCTTGATACCACAGGTGTTTGCCAAGTGTGCAGAATAAATGAATGAATAATACTCACCAGGTACCCCACTTCAGATACAGGAGAGGTACAGTCTGCATCTTTAAAGACTGATTGATTGATTGAATGATTAATTTGGTACAGGATCTAGCCACATAGCTCAGACTCATAGTGATCTTCCTGTCTCGGCCTCCCCCCCACCCCACTGCACCACCACTCCCAATTTCAATGGCCGGCGTGGCTACGGGCTGGCAAAACATGTGATGCCAGGGATCGAACCCAGGACCTTGCACTTGCCAGGCAGTCACTTAGACCTCTGCACTATCTCCCCAGTCACAGTCTGTATCTTGAAAGCAGACACCTAATTAGGGAAAGCAGCCTGATTAAGAGACACAGCAGCAACACAAGGCTCCCACTGCTCACTGTGACATGGTGCAGTGTGGTAAAGAGCTCTCGGCCGTTCTACCGCGTCAGGTAGACGTGGGTGCGCAGCACAGGCCTTCCTTCTCTGTTGTCTGCAGGACAGACCGCTTGACCTTCCTAAAACTGATTTTCCCAATCTATAAAAAGAAGGTAGTGATGACAGGATAGTCATGGGGCCACCTGCCTGTTAGCTGGTAGGTACCATCACAGTCTTACCACTGTATGGCTGTCCAGCTTCTTCCACAGGACATACTGCGGTGCAGAGTTCCCTAGGGGCCACCACCACCCCAGAGCTCTCCACAGCTCAGCACCAGCACTAAAGCAGTAACCTCCAAGACAGCAGGCAGCCCAGTATGGAGACTGGCTCCATTCTGAGTCCTCTAGAATGGCAATAACCTGAATACCTCCAAACACAAGGTCATACATGCAGAAGGCCCAGCAGGCCATAAATATGGTATGATCTCAACAGATACTGGCTCCCGTGAGAAGTTCAGGGAAACTACTGAGGTGAACTAGGCCTCATGATTCAAAGGATGATTGCCAGTGAAGAAGGTGAAGAGAACACAGTGTGGCATGGAAAACGCATAGGGGAAGGGGACAGAGTGTGAGATGGGGACAGGAGAGTAAGGAAATACATGACGGAGTGGGCAGCAGAAGGTCCCTAGGACAAAGAGCCTCGAAATAAATTTGACAGAGCAGGAAATTCTTCGAACTCCCAGATCACCTGAAGCAAGCTTCACTCACTGCTTTGATCATGATCAAACATTACTCTGTATGCATGTGTGCATCTTCTACTGAACTGTGGACTCCCTGACAACAGGCAAGGCGACTCGGACAGAGCTCCTCAGAGTCAGCTCTCTCGAAAGCAAGAGTACCCAACACCCAGAGATCCAACACCAGGGTCCATGTCCACTCTCAAATGCCCACAAAGGCCACTAATGGAGCAGCTTCCCCAGCCTGCAGGCCCGAACCACTGATGACTGTTCACAACAATCAGTACCAAAGCTCTCGGGCCCAACGCTTACCCTTCTTGACCACCAATGAATGGAATGTCTTTGGGCCCCCGCCTTCCTGGCCTCTGCCCAACTCTCTCAGACTCCAGCACCTGTCCCACCAGCCCTCTCCCATCTGACCTCTTTGGTTCCTTCTCTCCACTAAAGAAAGCTATACCTACTCTCTTCCTCTTGTTCTTAGGCCCACTCTAAACCACCCACAAGACCAAGCCTTCATCATCTAAAACCTCAACGTTAAGTAACCATTATCAGCTTTCTCCTGCCCAGAGCCTCCCTTTTCAAGCCCACTGCCACCCTAGAATTTACCCTGATATAATTAAATGACAGCTACCAAATTCCAACTCCACTTCCTGGAAAGAAATTAATACAGGACCAAAAAATACTTAATTCCATTCACTCCCTCAATTTAATTTAAGTGCCTATAATTATGTTATCACAACTCCCCCATAGACATAACATACAATTTCTCAATAATTTATACAAAGTCTAGGATTAGTATTGGTCAGCCCCAAATACACCATACTTGATTCCAACAGTGGTTAGAAAAGATGTTTTACTTGGTGTCCAGATGTATCTGGCTGGCAACGCGATGCCAGCTGCAAGTCACAGCTGCGCATCGTGAGAGGTGAGCCAAACAGGAAAGATCATCAATTTAGGACAAGAGGCAAGATTTCTAAAAGAATACAATATTATCTCCATTCATATATAAAACACCACCAAGTAAGCTGAGTGTTCATGGTGTATACAGACGGCTTCTCTGTCAATGTCCTTATGAAAGCAAATTACGCTTTTCCCCCATCAGTGTCGTGAGGTGGAAGCAGCAGCTATGTCATTTTCTTTTTTCTATCCCCAAGCCACTGTTCTTCTCCTGAGTAATAATGAACAGGACTTCAATCATCTCTCATTAAACCCTCAGAGAGAAGAGTGGGACCACGTCATGGAACGGCCAATTTAACCTCTGTGAGCACCAGTCAGCACTCAGAAATCACAGGCCTGTGAGAGCAAGAGACCACACAAGAGCGAGCCCCGAGCAGGATGAAGGAGCAGGAGGCAAGGTCGAAACAGCTGGGCCGGGACAAGACAACAGAGGGCTATAAACAACAAGCAGAGGCCATATACAGTGTCCCCAGTAGTTGCCCAGGTGTGCATGGCCACTGGGCACCTCACAAGGCTTGCTGGTCCCTTGGTTAGATGAGTCCTCTCTAACAAACAGGCTTTCCTAAGACTCCTCTTATCATAGAGATAGAGAAAAGAATGCCTCACTTTCACTAAAGACTCAGTATAGTTATGTAACCATGGCCTGAGTTCCGTGTAGCACGAGAAACTTTATGGTCTATCTTCCAACTATGTTCTAATTCTCAGAAATAAGTTGTTTTCAAATAAATTAACAAAGATCTCTACTTTTAACAAAACAGGGGATGAGATGTCCAGGGATATTTTGCCAGAATAAAACAACTAAGATTACTGGGTGACTTCTAAAAACAGGACTTGAGCTGGCAGGAGATCAGGAGGAACAGCCAGAGATCATGAATCCAGGGAAAGGAGTCAGCAGCAGAAGAGGATTCTCCCTGAAGGGGCATCTGCCATCTCTGGATACCTACGTGAGGCACACGGACGAAGCTTAGTGACCAGGAGGAGTAAAAGGCCTCGGATTAGAGCCCCCTCCACAGGATTTTCAGTAAGTGAACAACAAGAAATCAACCCACAGTGGGCAAACGTGACAAGAAGCTGTACCCACCTCTACTTCTGCATGGGCGAACAAGAACATAGCAACAACATGATCTGCATGAGAATCTCTGATGACAAGTTTACTTTTGTGTCAAGCCTACAACCAACAATCCAAGTATTTAATTAATGTACTACCCTGCCCATAAGCTTACTAAAAGCATGCACAAATATAATCTAGAGAAACTCGCCTTTAAACTATCTCTTCTGGAATCCTAAAGATGGAATTTCAATGAATACTTACAATCATCCATCATTCAACAAGTCAACATGGACAGAAAAATCAAATTGCAGAATCAGGCAGTAACAACTGCAAATTATTAGACTATAAGCATAAGAAACAGAATACAGCCATTGGTGGCAGGTACAGAGGTTGAAAGTATGAGTAAAGAAAAACTATGAATATAAACTACAACAATCTGAAAAACAACCCAGCATTCCTGGTGGGAATGTGCAGCTCAAAGGATGACAGCCGCTGTAACAGGGCTAAATAAGAACCAGCAACACACAAAACTGATGTGAGCACAGCACACAGCAGCAAAAAAGATGAGAAGAGAAGATGCAGAGAGCAGAATAAGGGATCATCATTGTCTAATCCCACTTCTAAGAGCAAGTGGTAGGGACCACTCGATATTTCAAGGCAATAAAATAACTGAGCATTTTCTAAGAGCATAAAACATTAGAAACCCAATAAATCAAAGGCAGCAGGACAGATTTTTAAGAGAGATTAATTTAAGGAAAAGACACTTAGACTGGTTGATTTGCCTTCAAAGAGAAAACCAGTTGATCTGTCAATAAAGGAACCAGAGAAGCCAGAAGACAAGAGAACAATGGCTTCAAACTATTTTGGAAAAAAAAAAAAAAAACTGTGAAGGTACAATTACACACCCAGAAAACTTCAATGAAATGGAGGCAGCAAAAGACACCATAGGAATTTCCAAGGACTTTGAAGACAAAGTGCCCCAGAGGAAATGTTTAAAATTCAAGTAGGAACAATGAACCCAAAAATGGTAAACTGTGGGAAATTTTAAATAAGCATGGGCTATATAAGGCAATGCTGCAATACCTACTTTGTAAGTCTACTATTTCATACTGAATTAAAGGCTTCCACTAACACAATAAGGCTCTAAAGGACTAAAGATGTAAAAATTCAAAAAAAGAAATCTCCTCCTCTCACAGGACATAATTCTCTACACTAAAACCAAAAGGATACACAATGAGTTAGAATAAGTGACTTCAGAAAAGTTTCAGGATGTGAAAAAAAACTTTTACACTACAAATCCAACCAAGATATTAAGCCAACAGATCTCACAAGAGATAAGCACAATCTTAATGCATTTATTAAAATGCATTGAAAGACTCGGAAAATGTAAATAAATGGAAAGATTTTTGCATTTACATAGAGAAAGAGCCAATATCAAAAATATACCATCAATAGGGTCGGGTGTAGTGGCGCACGCCTGTAATCCCAGCACTCGGGAGGCTGAGGCAGGAGGACTGGTGCGAGTTCGAGACTAGCCTGATCTACAAAAGTGAGCTCAAGGCCAGCCTCAACTGCATAGTGAGATCCTATCTCAAAAAGACAAAAAATTTTAAAAAATTATATATATATATATATATATATATATATATATATATATATATATATCCCATCAGTGAGTACACTTAGCATCTTACTCCTTCCTGCAGGTGGACACCGCAGAGGAAATATCATCAGTTTCCCTTCCGACTGCTGTCATGTCTAAGTCAGGGTCTCCCAAGGAACCCAAACAGCTACGGAAGCTCTTCAACAGAGGGATGAGCTTCGAAACAACTGACATGAGGAGCCATTCTGAATAATGGGGAGCACTCACACACTTCGTGGTAATGACAGACCCACACGCCAAGCGTTCCAGAGGCTTTGGCTTTGGCACTTATGCCACTGTGGAGGAGGTGGATGCAGCCATGAATGCAAGGCCACACAAAGTGGACAGAAGAGTTGTGGAACTGAAGAGCTATGTCAAGAGAAGAGTCTCAAAGACCAGGTGCCCACGTAACAGTGAAAAAGATCTATGTTGGTGGCATTAAAGAAGATAATGAAAAAAAAAGAAGATAATGAAGAGCATCACCTACAAGGTTATTTTGAACAAGATGGAAAAATCAAAGTGATTGAAATTATGACCAACCAAGGCAGTGAAAAGAAGAGGGGCTCTGCTTTTGTAATCTTTAATGACCATGATTCTGTGGATAAGATTGTCATTCAAAAATACCACACTGTGAATGGCAACAGCTATGAAGTGAGGAAAACCCTGTTGAAGCAGGAGATGGCTGGTGCTTCATCTAGCCAAAGAAGAGGCTGAAGTGGTTCTGGAAATTTTGGTGGTGTTTGTGGAGGTGGTTTTGGTAGCAATGACAGTTTTGGTCATGGAGGAAACTTCAGTGGTCGAGGTGGCTTTGGTGGCAGCCATGGTGGGGGAGGATATAGTAGCAGTGGAGATGGCTACAACGGGTTTGGTTAATGATGGAAACAATTATGGAGGTGATGGAAGCTATAAAGAATGTGACAATTACAACAGTCAGTCTTCAAATTTTGGACCCATGAAGGGAAGAAACTTCGGACATGGAAGCTCTAGGTCCTATGGTAGTGGAGGCCAATATTTTATCAAACCATGAAATCAAGATGGCTATGGTGGCCCCAGAAGCAGCAGTAGCTATGGCAGTGGCAGAAGGTTTTAAACACTTCCAGGAAACTTGCAGGAGAGAGGAGCCAGAAAAGTGACAGGGAAGCTACAGATTACAACAGATTTGTGAACTCAGCCAAGCACAGGAGTGACAGGGCCTAGCTGCTACAAAGAAGACATGTTTTAAACAATACTCACGTGTACAGGCAAAAAAAACTCAAGGACTGTATTTGTGACTAATTATATAACAGATTATTTTAGTTTCCATTCTGTGGAAAGTGTAAAGCATTCTAACAAAGGATTTTAATGCAGATCTTTTTTTGTACCCCTGCTGCTGATTGCTAAATAGTCTGATCATGACGCTGAATAAATGTCTTTTTTAAAAAAATACACATACACACACAAACTATACTTTTTTTTTTCTTTTGAGACATAGTCTTGCCATGTACTTACTATACAGCCCAGGCTGACCTCTAATTCATGGTCATCCTCCTCCCTCGGTGCTGTGTTCACAGGCATGCACTACCATGCAAGATTCACACCATTATCCAGAGCAACTCCCAGCTAGCCATACGCAGGGACCAGGGTTCCATCCCTAGGATGCTGTGTCAGCCCCACCCCCAGGTCATGCTTCAAGGTTGAGACTGGGCAGGGTGGTGCATGCCTATAATTCCACTACTTGGGAGGCTAAAAACAAGAGGATCACTGGAGTCCAAAATGTGTACTGAGACCCTGTAGACCCTGTACTAAATACATTAAAAAAAAAAAGAAAAGCAGTTCCAATTGGGATTCTTATTAAAAAAAAAGCAACAAAATAAATCTGACGAACTTATTCTACAACTATAAGGAAATATAGCATAGAACAGGAAAAGACAATTTTCCTACCAAGACACGTGATTATGGAATTTAAAGTAGCACAATGAGGGTGAAGACCACCCGTAAAGGATAAAAACCCCACAGTAGCTGTAAATAGACAGAGAAACATGAACATAGCAAAAAGAGCTTACGTTTTTGAGGAATTTTTTACTTTGAGGACAAGATTATTTGTTAATAGTATTGAGGCATCTTGTCTAAACAATATTGGCACAAACTTTTCTTCTCACTGAACTAAGAGAAAGTAGCTATATATCTATCCTAGCTCTTGCATAAACATGTATTTCTTTTCACTACAAAATGGTCCTCTATTTATATCGCCCCTGTTTTGATTTGTTTTGTCAGGGATGGGTGTTCCATTGCTGTTAGAGAAGCTATATTTGGAGAAGTCTTTAAAGGATGTTTCCATACTTGATATCAGTCCAAATATTGTAAGTACTTCAATTCAGCAAAATAACTCAATCTAGTATATCTTGTCCTCTGAAAAACCACTATGGGGGCTGGGGAGATAGCTCTGAGGCACAAGTGCCTGCTGAGCAAGTGCAAGGTCGTGAGTTTGAACCCTGGTCCCCCCCCCAAAAAAAAAAAAAACACTATGAAGACAATAGTATGCAATGTATTAACTATTGTAACTGTCCTACTAACCTGTTTTGAAACTGTTTCATTGCTATTTTCTTTTTTTCTTATTAAAATGAATAAAAAATTAAAAATTAAATATTTTTTTAAAGTTTGAAGTACATTAAAACAGATATTCATATAAAAAGTAGTGTTGAAACAGTAAGTTACCAGTATGGAAAATAAACTGACATGATATTCAAAAGCAATTCTAAGTGCACTAAAGCAAATGTGAAAGAAGATGCTTCTAAAAGATACAGGAAAAAAAAGCAACTAGACAGGAATATTTCTGAAACAACATCACAAAGAATAGTTGCTCAATTTAATTACCCTAGATAAGGGGTCATTTAAAACACTGTTGACAGCAATTTACTATTTTTAAAAAAGACATTTTTATGCAGCAGAGTGTATGTTTCTCTTTTTTTAGATTTAGTCATCTAAAAAGCTGGGCGTGGTGGCTCACGCCTGTAATCCCAGCACTCGGGAGGCTGAGTCAGGAGGATTGGTACGAGTTCGAGACCAGCTTGGGCTACAAAAGTGAGCTCAAGGCCAGCCTCAACTGCATAGCGAGACCCTGTCTCAAAAAGACAAAAAAAAAAAAAAAAGATTTAGTCATCTATTTGATAAGATAAATAATGCAGCTCGGTCTCATAGTGATCCTCCTGTCTCAGCCTCCACAGGGCTGGGATTACAGGCATGCACCACCACACCCTGCACAGTATGTGTTTCCAAACCAGAGTCTCACAAAACACAGTGAACCCTCACCCTTACATTGAGTGAAACACGGTTATTTTTATCACACTGAATAAACACTTTTGAACATACACCACAGAAAACTAAGAGTGGCTCTCAGGGGGTGGTTCCCACAGCAGCACAAGCCCCACACGGCAGCCTACTAGTACAGACCTCAGCACCTCTGCAACCCCACCAAGTTAGAAGCTCAAGTGGGGTGCAGTCCACGTTAGCAAGCCCTCAAACTCAAATCTGAGAGCCATGGCCATAGATGAAAGCAAGCAAAAAAGCCTCAGAATCATACAGATAGTATCGTTATACTTAAGACCAAACACTAACAAAATACTGTGTCGGTGTTCTGAAATGCCCCCTAAATAAAGGGCAAAGCAGGAAATGACTGATACAAATTACTCCGAAGGAGAAAAGAACAGTGGAATCAGGAAGGAGCATATAAAAGCCAGGGAGACAAATAATGACTGCTTTAGGTTCTTGGGGAGAACTAAGCATTTGGGGTTTTATTATTATTATCCTTTCTTTTTCTTTTTTTCTGGTGTCAGAAATCAAATTCAGCACCTTGCAATTTCCAGGCAGGTATACTTGTGCTGCTGAGCTACATCCCAGGCCCCTTTATTGCTACCCTTTAAACCATCTCTGTGTTATGTTATGTATCTTTCTAATAAAGGGTATATTTTCAAACAAGAAAAATACATGTGTAGCTCTGAAATAGAATAAAAGGTGAGAACATATGAAAAATTATAACTCTATATGGCTGAGAACATAGCTCAGTGGTCTAAGCACCTGCCAGGTTCCACCCCCAGTACTGCATGCTGTGCCAGCCCTGCCCCCGCATGCAGCAGCCACTGAAACCAGGTGTGCAGGTGCACACCTGTAACCCCAGCACTGCAAAGGCTGAGGCAGGAGGACCACTAGGAGTTTGAGCTGCGTAGTGAGATCCCCTACCAAATAAATCAATGGACAAATAAAATAGGTAATTTTTTTAAATGACTCTAAAGTAATACCCCATGTGAACCTGATTTTAATGAAAGGCCTATGAAAAAACTGAGTATATAGCAAAAGCTTAATAGTTTTAGGCTAGTAAACATTTATAATGATATGCTTTTTTCATTTTCACTGTTGGCACCATTTTTCCATAATGCACACTACAATAATCTAAAAAGAAATTTTTAAATATAAAGTATGAACAAATTGCCTACAAAATAATCTGGTAACCACCTCAGTATCACCCTCCTCTTCAAATTTAACCTATTTTCCAGACTTCAAATTCAGTTCCTAGGGCTAGGGGGTAGCTCAGTGGTGCAGTATGTGACCCAGGGTTTGATCTAGTACATCACAAACATGAAAAGATTTCTTAAATTCAAATCCTGAATAAACATACAGTACAGCCTAAGGGACAAAAATTATTTTCAATTCTGGCCTTGACATTTTTCTTCTTTAAATTTTCAAAATGTTTCCATGGGACTCCTTTCAGTTTTGCTCTACCTCTATATTCAAGTTATTCAGCCATAACTGATTTAAAAATTAAAAACCTCGAGGCAAAAAAAATAGCTGTATTGTTTAGCATGAAATAAAACTATATAACAAAATGTCCAGAAAATCGTACAGGGACTGCCATAAGAAACTCATTTGTTTCTAGTTTATTTTCTCCATGAGGATTGTGTTGTTAAAATCACCAGAGAAGAAAGCACTGTTCATGTGAGTTAATTCCCACTCATCTGCAGAAAAGGGGGAGCCGAGTGCTGGCTGCCACATCCAACGGATGGCGGTCATCCACCGTGCGCAAGGGGGGCTGGGGCTGCCCTGCCAAGAAGTGACATATTCCAGCGGGCTCAAACCACCCTCTTCGAATTTTGGCATTCTGCGGTGTAAAAAAGCAAACCAAAGGACATTGACAAGCAAAGCTTGCCACCTGCTGCCCGCTGGCATAATCGTAAATGTTCAGACTGTGCTCATGCTTTTCAGTGCGAGCCCTCTCTATACCCTGAAGGGCACAGCTATGTCTGCACTGTGGGTATTCATTCATTAATTCTCACAACTCTTTCTTCTTTTGAGAGAAAATGTTACTCAGCAAGGTTCTGGCCACATGTCATTTCAAATCCTACACGCACTCAGCTATAAGCAATGTGCTTCTCACAACACCACCACCCACCTCCAAGCTGGAGTGCGTACTGTATGTATCATAAATTGACCAAACTGCAGTTGTGCTTGGTACGGTAACCAGACTAGAGAAGAATTCCTTTGAAAATGTGCCAGTATTGTCCTATGCTTCCAAAGCCTGTCACCATTCTAAGATGATATGGAATTCTAACTTCTTTTCTCATCTGTGCAGGCTCTAATTGTTCAGCTGTATTAATCTAGTTTTTATTCCTATTAAAAAAAAAAAAAAACTTCAAGTAGCAACCCAGCAAATAACAATAGAAAATTCTATAATGTGAAGGCTGTTACCTTTAAACACGTAAAGTTTCAAACATCTTAAATGTTAATACTGGCAAGTGTTTTCACAAGTTCTCAGTATGTCCAGTGTTCATTTAATCTATCCTAAGCAAAACTGATAAGTAAATGCATTTATTTAGCCTTTATAAGGCAGTAACTGGCCAGGTGTGGTGGTGCATGCCTGTAATACCAACACGTGGGAAGCTGAGGCAGGAGCATCAGTGCAAGTTTCAGACCAGCCTGGGCTAAAGAAGTGAGCTCAGGGTCAGTCTGAACTGCATAGCGAAACCTTATCTCAAAAACAAAGACAGTAACTATTCTTCAAATTGTGTCACAAATATTGTCTCATTCTTCCCATGCTGTAGATTTGTGCTATTATTGATCCCTGCTATCAACTCCTCAAAATCAACACAGACTGTGATTAAGGAGAAAGTACAACAGTGAACTAAAGAAGCGCCATCTGCAGAGGTCACAGGCTTGACTGGAGAATGGAAATGCAAGAGGAACTCCACGCACTTGCCACCCTCCCGGAAGCACAGTTTTGAACAACTTGGGGTGAGGACTGTCTCAGCACATCACGCTGCTAAGTCCAAAGGTCCTTTGAAATACAATTTTAAAGAGTTCTGCCTGCTGGTTTTGCTCATATGCAAAACAGCACCAAAGCTTGTTGAAACTTACAGTCATCTGGGAAGCACTATAAAGCAGACAATAAAAAGTAATTCATTTCCAAGACAGATGGCACCTTAATGTTGCACTGCGTCCTGGCGTGCATTTTTCCCAGCACTAGAGGCAGTGTCTCCATATAAAGGAAGTCTGTCCAGCTGCAGGCGGTTAGCTCTCAGATACTGCTATTTCGAGGAAACATCACACACGCTTTTAAAAGTCTCCCCCTCGTCCCATGCTTGGCTTAACCCTTTCTTCAAAAGCTCCACAGGAGCTACTATTTCATGCACCAGCATTTCTCATCAGGCAAAATCTTACTCTCACGTGACTGCCTGCACCAGGACATGGAGGAGCACCTGGGATGCCTAAGGCTCCAGCCCATTAGTTCTTCCCAAGTGCTATCTGCTACACGTGCCGGGCACACATGAATAGGACAGTAGGTTGCTGATACAAGTGACTGATTCCATCCAGGTCCATGGACGACAGAGCTGGGCTTTTGCATCACCGGATCAAATAATTCCTTACTATCAATAGAATAACATTACGCACATTTTTGTCCTATAAAAATTTAGCTCCCTAAAAAAAGAAACAGCAACTATTTAACAATTCATTCTTGAACTAATACAAAAAGAAGGGAAAGAGTTGGAGCGGGCAGAGTGCTCATCTCGTTTCATCTGCAGCACTGGAACAAAAAGACAGAGCGGGAAAGGAAAATCTCTTTCAGTTACGGCTTATTCCTTAAATCCAAATATTTACATGAGCTGCTAGCACAGTACCTGGCACAGAGTAGATAATAAATGTATGTGAGATTAAAGACTCAAATTACTCCGTTTCAACATCCAAATTCATTTAAGTACGAAGATGACACACTCTTCACATTTCTCCAGCAGTTCTCGCCTGGATCTGGAACATATTTATGATTCCGTAAAAGATAGTATTATTTATTTCTGTCACACAGCATGCTAAAGACTGAGGACTTCACAGAGCAAACCATAAAACCTTTCCTAGCAATCTGAGACCTGATCAGCTAAGTCACATCATAAAGCCTGAAACAAACAGGTTATTTAATATAACATAATAAACATATAATTGCTATTTCAGATTTTCAGTTGTTTATATTTTTAATAATAATGAATATGCATGCAGCCCAACTAGAAAGACTGTTAGAGACAATATGTGGGATGTTATATTCTGCTGTATATATATATATATATGGCTATGATTATCCCAGTTCACTTCCAGATCACCAGCAAAGACATCACCAAAAAACAAGGTTTCTGTCATGTTCAGGAAGAGGCATATGCTACTAAAGCCCTTCTAGCTTAGCGTGAAAAAGGAGAAGAGAAAACATGAGATAGATCATGGCAAACGCTGCAACACCAGTGAAGATCAAGAAAGGGAGAGAAGCAAAGCCTGATGAACAGCTGAAGAGGAAGCGACCTTGACTGTTCCATACAGCAGGATGAACTGTGGCCAAACATCTTTTGAGAATGATTATCTAATCAACACAAGCAGAAACAGTTTGGCTCTGATTTAGAGTTGTTGAACTTGAATTCAGGGATGGAGTGGACCAAAGAAAAGGAGGCACTCAGACAGCTTCTATTCTTCCATTCCACTTCACTTATCTAGAAAGATAAGCTCTACAGGACTACACAGAGTTCCTTTTCCTAGTAAATGCTAATCTGCATAGGATTCCTTCAGCTACTAAACATCAGACTGCACAGAATCCCTGACCCTCAGTGCACAGGGCCTGTTTTCTTACCTGGGTGCCTGAATCCTGTTCTAAAAGAAATCAGATTTCCTCTCAAGAGATTCTAGTGAGCGGCAGAAGGGGCTACAAAGCCACTTCAGGTACCTCCTTCTCTGCCCATCAGCAGCCTGGGCCTTCTCTTCTTCCTTCCATACAACCTGCCTGACCTGGCTTCACAGACCAGAGTCTTGCATTTCATGAGTGGCTGTTGGGGCCAACTTTCTATTTCTCAGCTGAACTTGGAAAGTTACACATGGATCAGCCAGCCATTCATGAAGACTTCTATCTGTGTAAATCACTATACTGTACCTCTGATAGGGTAGAACTCTGAAACAAACTGTCCAATTTTATGGTATAGATCTACTATCCCACCAGGTTTCTGCGATGAAGTTTTGATCCCCAACTCTGCAGTGCTCAGAAGTGGTAGACCATGGGCAGCACCTAGCCAGAGGAAGAGGGCTCCTGGGGGTGCAGCCTCGAAGGCTCCTTGGCTACTTTGTTTTTTCTGATTCCGGGTCACAATGAAGTGAGCACACAGCACACGTTCCACATGATGTTCGCCCTCTCCCCATGTGCCCAGAGACAATAAAGCCAAGCGACCGTGGACTGAAACTAAGAGCCAAATCTCTTTTCTCTTAAGTTGATCTGCTCAGGTATTTTGTTACAGGAACAGAAAACTGACACATACACTCTAGTAGCAGCACATACTACTGTCTTCATGGGCAAGGGGGGCTTTTCAAAAAATCCAACTTAGGAATTTTCTTCCAAATGTAGAGTTAAAAAAATTCACTAAGTACTAAAGACATTCTTTGCATACAATCTTTCCTTGGAGAATTCTTGAAATATCTGACAAGAAGGATCTTTCACATGAAAAGAGGTCTTACAAATTTTTAAAAATTAAGAATATGTAACATAAAATGGTACGAAGAATGCCAATTGATTATTTGAATAATACAAAAGGCTTTCAAAATACAAAAACTGCTCAACTTCAGTGTGATAATCTGAGAAACACAATTTTAAATATATATTAAATCTATCCTATAAGCAAAGTAATAATCATCTCACAATATTCAAACCATTAAGATTTACTTAACCTCTGATAGCAGCCACACCTAATTTAAAATCTGAATGATTTCAGATAATATACAAACTTGCATAAAAGTTACTACACTAAATATGTATAAAACAACATAGTAGCAAATAAATTAATCAAGGAAATTGTGAAGTGTTTCAATCTTAAAATATTCTGTGCACAAAATATTTGTGCAGTTATGGAGATCTGTTGGCCACCTTTCAAAACAGTAAGACAATTATCTTGTGAAAATGTCTGCCTCATTGTGTGGAAATGGCTTTTCTAGGATTTTTTCACCTTAAAATTAACTTAGGTTAGCCAAGAGATAACTGAGGACTGCAGGGATGAAAGAGGAGAGAGAGAAAACTTGCTAGAGGGCCAGGGAGACATGGCTGTGCCCAGGGAGTGAGTGAAATGGGCTCTGGAAAGTATTTCCTTTCAAATTTAAGGGTGCCCTAATCTCAAAATGTCTATGTTGCCTTCCTGTTTCAGTTAAGAACATCCTTCTGAGAAATGACATTAGGAAGGATTAGCTGCTGCAGAAAGGCTTTGAACCAATTAAGGAAGAAGGATGTCTCCCATTTTAGAGTCTGTCCATCAAATCTTAAATACCAGCACTTGGCAGAACACCAGCATCAGGCAAAGAAAGAAAACATACTCTGAAAGCAATAAAAGGGATGCAGTAGTCAAAGCCCTACAATGAAAATGTTTTCAAAAATAAATTCTCTATCTGTGGCATATGTCCAGCTAATTTTTAAAGATATAATAATTTTCCACATCAGCAACTTACTATCATAAAGAAGTTGCCACATTTTCTACACAAGAACACATTTTTAAGTGAGTCTTGAACTGTTTTAAAAATAATCAGCTTTTTGTCAAAATTTAAGATTTATAAAACAACTCAAATGTTTTACTTCTTTACTTTTTAATTTGTATTTTGAACTTCAAATTTTTTATTCAATGTGATTTTTCATCATTCTGGTAAAAAGACTCGGACAGTGACACAGAAAATTCCACGAGAGTTGGGTGTGGTCAAACATGCCGGCAACCCCAGCTGCTTAGAAGGATGAAGCAAAATCACAAGTTCAAGCCTAGCCTATGCAACTTATCAAAACCCTGTCACCAATAATAATAATAATAATAATTTTTCAAGGGCTAAGAATGTACTACAATACTTACATCCCAGGATCTAAGTACATATGCATGCATATATGAATATATGTATGAATTAATACGAATGAGTGAATGAATGAATAAAACCAAATAAAAGCTAAGAGTGAGGCTGGAGAGATAGTTCAGCAGTCTAAGCACCTGCCTGGTAAGCACAAGGATCTGGGTTTGGTCCCTGGTACTGCATGCCGTGCCAGCCACTGAAAACAGGCATTGTGGCACACACCTGTAATCCCAGCACTGGTGAGGCTAAGACAAGAGGATCGCTGTGGGCCTGAGTCTAAACTGCATAGCAAGGCTCTGTATCAAATAAGTTAATTTAATTTTTTTTTTAAAAGCTAGGAATACATGGAACAAGAGGTCAAGAAGCCTGGTTGAAACCAGAGCTCTATTAATAGACCTCTGAGAGACTAAGAGAAGGGGTGCTCAGCCTCCTGAAAGCATAAAATTCTATGGTTTCATTCATAGAAAACTCTGAGAAAATGTTGAAAAAATTAATTCTTCTTCTCCTTATCACTATGCTCCAGTGCAAACTTTCAAAGGAAGAAGAACCCAGGATTAGGTCTACTCAAAGACACTAATAATGATTAGATGTTTCTCCTACATTCCGCTGCAAGCTATCCCTATTAAGTCACAGAGCTCTGCAATTATCTGAACTCTGAGTGAAAAAGTTTGTCTGAAAATCCCGGCTAGCTTTCCATCAGCATCTGAGCCAAACATGTCAAGGTTCAAATCAATATGTAACATAATACTCATGAGTACTAGGAAGTTGCAAGCTCATAAGCTGGATTTATAGTGTCGGCATCAGGAACATTCCCCAGAGAATGGCTGCCTGGCTTTCCTGTCAGCCTTTGATTAGTAAGACGCCTTAATCTATCACAGAGTCTAAGAAGCACAAGGGCAGTAAGAGCCAGCCTTCAAGGTCAAAAAAGTAAGACCTAGGAAATCAGATACAGCCTGATCTATAAAAAGTCCTCACAACACCCAGACATATGCAAGACCTGGGTCTCCTCATCGCCTGGACAGACAACAGAACAGGATGCCATGGCTGACCTGTTGCTCTTCTAGAACAGTGAATGAATGATGGAGTCAACGTCAGCCTGGATCAGCGATTCATCTGGACAGGCCTCTATTCTCTGGGGAACCTGAGGTCCCCTAGAAATGGGTTCACATCTGCATCCTCATTTGCCTGATGCTTGGGTCACAGCAGTCATAAAACATCACCATCACTTGTTCACTCAACAAGTATGCACTGTGCCCAGCAGAGCAAGTGACAGACTCACACAAACTGCCATGGACACATGAAGGAGAGAAAAGCATGTGGTGCGGACAGCATGGCGGCTCTGAGGAAGTGGCTGAGGTGTGAGGAAAGCTCCCTCGGTAGAAAATAAGATCAGCAGAGGACAAAGATGTTACCCAGAAAACAAGGACTGGATTACAGATGGAGAAAATGCCTTGGCAAAAGGGCATGTCAGGTACGCGCTGGGCAAGTCATGGGGCAGCAGAGGCCACATGTTGACAACAGGCAAAAAAGAATACAAGGTAGAGCCCGAGAATCAGAGCCTACATGCATGGGGAATCTGGATCTTCAGGCTCAGAGCGCTGAGAGCTGATGAAGATGCTTAGGCAGGGTAAGGCAAGCAAAGGCCCACATTCCAAGAAGGTCTTTCTGGTTAGGGGCACAGGTTTACACCAAATCTGCTCACCCTTCATAAAAACCCCAAGCTTTGGGGATACACGAGAGCCCCAGGTCACCCCCAGCCATGGGGGTATCCATCCAACTCCCATGGGCATAAGCAACACTCTCTGGATCACTATTTAACTCTACCTGGTCTTTCTGGTGTTTTATTTTATTTTTATTTTGATAAGAAGTAATGTGACATCTTCTTTTGTTTTGGTTTTTGTTTTTTGAGGGACCGGGTTCAAACTCACGACCTTGCACTTGCCAGAGAGGCATTGTGCCACTGAGCTATCTCCCTGGCCCTAATAATGTGACATTTTCAAAAACACATTAGTAGTACATTCCCAATAATTGATACAATGCATAGTATTGTCCTCATAGTATTTATACAGAGCACAGGATGTAGACATTATAATTTTTCTAATCATTGTTCATACAAAAATTTCTTCTCATTAAAATAAGAGAAAGTAACTGTATACATAGTCCAGTATTCCATAATCACCATGGATTGTTGGCAGAACTGGCAATGTTGGAAGTTGTTGATTTAAGCCTCTTACAGCTCAGCATACTAATCTAGCTTTACATTTTATACCTTGTGATTTAACTTTTCTGCTGGGTGGTTAAAGGCAAGTTAAAGCAAGACCTGTATAACAAAACATGTAACTTTTCTATCTCCCAAGGTCAGTCAAATCCCCTCAGGATTTACTTTGAAACCTTATACTTTGAAACCTTTGTAGAACTGTTGTCAGTGTCAGCCATCTGGATGAGTCATGGCCATTGCTTGACCAGTTTGCTCTCTGTGAAAGCCAGAGAGAATGTTTTCTCTCTATGTGACTCTCTTAGGCACACTATACATAACCAATCCCTTTCCTCTGTGGATCCATAATCTCCTTGAACAGAAAATATGGGAAACCACTAAGTTATTGGATGTTACAGCACAGGTTCTCTTACGTCCTGAGTCCATTAATTAAGACCATTATCTAATTCATCCTGTGTACATAAGTGCACGGTTTTGCTCCTGCTGTGTTTCCTACCTTTTCTATTTGTAGCCACTTTGTTGTTTAACGCTTAAGTCCTTGGTTTCCATTCAGCTGTGTTATGCCTTTCCATTTTTATTTCTTCTTTTGAGTTCTTACACTAGGGAGACTATATAATATTTACACATGTAGGTCTGGTTTATTTCACTTATATGTTCAAGATACATCCACTTATATATGAAGTCTTCTAGTTTATCATTTTTTTTATTTTTAGTTTTTTCATTTTATGTATTTGGTACAGGGTGTCACTATGCAGCTCGGGCTCATAGTGATCCTCCTGTTTTCAGCCTCCTCAGGGCTAGGATTACAGGTGTGTATCATCATGCCCAGACTTTTTCTGGTACACACACACACACACACACACACACACACACACACACACACACACACACACACAATTTACCCAAAAATAGCAGTACTGACTAATAGCAGGCATTCTTCTTCCTGGATTAGCAAATCCCAGGTTACTCTTCTCCATAAAGCTTAAACATTCTCCCCACTTAGTAGTAGTTCTTGCGTTAGGGCCTCAGTTCACCATCTCTGCCACATCACTTCTATGCCTCTGAGGAACAGATAAACAGGTAAAACATGCATACATCCAGCTTGGAAAACTTCTGTGAGTATTTACCACGTAAGTACTTTTTACCATACAACTTTGCCTTTTACTTCCTAACTGCTGAGTGCTGCTATGAAAATTCAGTCTTGAAGTTTAGTCTACACTCTGCTCAAACTCTTGTGCCCAAGAGAAATAAGAAGAGAAGATTCCGTGCCATCTCAGGGGCACCTCACAAGGATTCAAGGGCAACATCCCTGCAAGTCAATGCATACTTAAGCTGAAGGAGAAATTTTTATTCCAATCTTCAGGACACCTGACAGTAGGCCCTAAAAATCCTTCTCATGTCACGGTGCAGGCCTGGAATCCAGGTTTTGGGTCCCCAGATACATGTGAGTTGCAAGCCCCACTCCACTGTTGGTTTGCAGCAAGTTCTCTGGCAATGATGACTCAGTTTTCGGCACACAAATTATTTCAACTCTACGTGAGAAGCACTTTATGAGGCTCCAGGGCCAGGGTCCACTTGTCAAAGAGAGTGAGGACACCTATTCCTCTCCACAGCCTTGGCTATCTGGTCCACTTCCTCCTAACTCCCCTCAAGAGCAGTGTGAGCAGAGTCAGAGGCCACCCTGCATGTCATAAAGGCATGTCCTCACTGTCATGGTGTGCTCCAGTTCCAGGGGGCCAGAGCACGGAGGAGTCGGGGACCCTCACAGGGCCGGGTCATCTCTGGTCTCTGCATCTCTTGGTTTCTCCTCTTTCTCTGACAAGTGCCTCAGCATGCTGGTCCCAGGACTTCAAAACAACTGGGGTGGGGGCAGTAGTTCTTTTTTTTTTTTTTTTTTTTTTGCGGGACCAGGGTTCAAACTCACGACCTTGCACTTGCCAGGCAGGCGCTTGTGCCACGGAGCCATCTCCCCAGCCCCGACAGTAGTTCTTAAACCCATGTGAAGAGGTTAACTTTTACAAAAGACAGAATGGCTGACTCTGTGATTATGTGAAGCATGTCCCGAGGGTTAGTGTGCCCTGTGACTGTAGCTTGTTCATGCCATGCGCCAAGACTGCCTGGACACGGCCAGGTGTTTGGGAGGACACCATGGTGGGCAAAGCAAAGCCTCTCAAAGTTGTCCACATCCTGCTCCCAAGAACCTGTGAATGCATTATGACACAGAGCAAAGGGGAATTAGAATGCAGATGAAATAAAAGCTGCTGATCAGCAGCCCCGGGTTGGGGATGACACAGCAGGTTGTCCAAGTAAGCAAAGAGTCCTGAACCCTGGAAGAGGGAAGTGCAAGGAAAGGGAGGATGGCAGTATGAAAAGCCTCGGCAACACAGCCAGCACAGGCAGTCAGAAAGGCCCAAGACAGGAAGCACAGGCTGTTGGGCAGCGTGATTCTCCTCTAGAGTTGCCAGACAGAAGCCAACTCTGAGGACATCCTCTTTTCTTCTTTTTATTTTCTCACTACTCAGGCTTGGGCCCAGGACCTTCACACTGGGTGAGATCCTCAGCCACTTTTTATTTTGATTTTTTTTTTTTTTTTTTTTTAGACATGATCGCATTAAATTGTCCAGGCAGGACTCAAACTGGCCATTGTCCTGCCTCAGCCTCATGCTGGGATTACAGGTATGTACAAGCGGGGAGCCACTCAGACCACTTCAAAGCTCAGGGCCATCCAAGGACACCTGAGGATGTGACCCTGCTTATCTAGCACAGGTACGCAGGGGGACACAGTTATATAGCCATGACTTAGCACAGGTAAACACACGTGTGCTGGTTACGGCACTATGTAAGAATGCAAACACAAGGTAACAACCTGTATTAAGAAACTGCCAATAAAGACACAGGCTGCTCTCCGCTTGGCTCCATGACTTCAGTGTTCTTTAACCTTGCAACCTCACCTGAGAAAATCTCCTTGGGGCCTACCTGAGCGGAACCCCAGCACAACATACCCAGAAAAAGACATCATGATTTTACTTCAGTGCAGCCCATTCATGCAGCTGACCTCAGAACTACGAGATGACAAATTTGTGTCCTTTTTTAAGTCACTAAATTTATGGTAGTATATTACAATAGTAATAGAAAATCTATGCAAATACAACTTTTTAGAAAAAGGAATCTGCAATTTAGAAAACTTAACTTTACAGATTGCCTATATTTAGACCTTGACTTGGTGGATAAGTGAATTTAGACAAATGACTCAACTGCCCTGAGTAGCTTCAAGATGTACAATGGGGATGATAAAAACAATACCATGGTTTGAATATGGTTTGTCTGTACCAAAACTCATGGTGAGGATTAGCTTCTCTTGTGTAATGCTGTAGCACTGGGCTGGAAAGACCGCTAAGAGACCTTTAGAGCCAAGAGGGACCTTTCCCCAGGAACAGACACATGTTTATCTTCAGAAACTGGGACGGAAGGGCCAGCCAAGTAGCAGGCTATAGCACCTGCTTAGACAGGGACAGGCACTGGGGTTCAATCCCCGACATGCCATGCTGGCCCTGCTCCTGGGCTCACTGAGACAGCGACTGAGATTAGGTGTGGTGGCCTGCACCTGTAATCTCAGCACTTGGGAGGCTGAAAACAGAATAACTACAAGTCTGACCTGTGTAGTGAGACCCCATAGATCCTGTACTAAAATACATTTTTTAAAATGCCATTGTTTGGGGCTGGAGGAGATAGCTCAGTGGTCTAATGCCTGCCTGGCAAGCACAAGGACCTGTGTTTGATTCCTGGTACCACATACTGTGCTAGCCCAGAACTGGGCTTCCAGGCCGTGCCATGCTGGCCACCAAAACCAGGCATTGTGGTCCACGCCTATAATCCCAACACTCAGGAGGCTGAGACAGGAGGATCACTGAGTCCGAGCTGCATAGCAAGACCCTGTACCAAATAAATAAATACACAGATACATAAATAAATGATTTAATTTTAATAAAAGAAACCGGGATAGAAGTCTAAGAATTAGACTGGGTACTAAAAATGAGGGCTATCACAAAGCAACTTTAGTTTTCTTCAGACACTCTCTTGGCTCCTCTCTCTCCCCATGAGGAACAAATAAGAAATTGTTCATTCCACTCCCCTCCTTCTCACCATGGGCTCCATCTGCCATGTTATCATGCAGCAGGAGACCCTTGCCAGGCACAGTTACTCAATCTCAGATGGTCAATTCTCAAAGCTAGGAACTAAGCAAAATCTGTTTTCCACATTAATTACCCCAACTGAGGTATTTTGTGATTGTAACACAAAACAGACTAAGATGAACTGTCCGTTTTTTAAGATTAAATGAGCTAATCCTCAAAATGTACTCAGAACAATGTCTACTCTGCCCTTCACGTGTTTCAGGAGAAAAAAAGTTTCTTGCTTCCAGTTATTCAAAAACTTACGATATGTCTTTCCTCATATGCGTGTTTTTTCCTCATGAACTATCGCTAACAGCAATATGACCAAGCTTCCTGTGAACTTCACACATTATGAAGTCCTTCTAAGCCTATATCCAAAGTGAGCTTGCTTTTCTGCTAACTTCCTTCTTCTGCCATAGGCCCACATCCACTAAGCAGAATTCCCGAGAGCCCAAAACTGGCTAACGTGGCATCTCAGGTATGCAAAACGAATGAATTATAGAGACCTAACAGTCAGTATGGTGAATACAATCAATATTCCTGAAGAATATACCGTAAGAGTAGATCTTTTTTTTTTTTTTTTTTGTAAGAGTAGATCTTAACTGTTCTTATGACTCCAAAAAATGGCAACTACGTGAAGTGATGGAAGCATTAGTTTCATTGTGACAATCATTTTATAATGCACACACATGCAGAAACATATTGCACGCAGCAAGTACTCACAAATTTTTTTTAAATTATTGAATATAGATAGAGACTTTTAAAAACACATCAAAAGTTGGAAACACTTCAAGCCTCTCACAAGAGCAGAATAAATAAATTCTGGTATATTCACATGATGAAATAGTCTCTGGCAGGGCCCAGCAGGATGGCTCAGTGGTCTAAAGCTCCTGCTTAGGAAAGCTTAGGCAGCTACAGGGACCGCGGTTTGATCCCTGGCACCACATGCTGCGCCAGCCCTGCCCTCAGGGCAGGCTGAGCCGGCCATAAAAATAAATGAACAAACAAACAAAAATTCTGAAATAAGAAAATAAATAAATAAATAAAATTCTTGAAAAAAAAAAAAATAGTCTCTAGCAATGTAATGTGCAAACTATAGCCATACAACCACACAGATGCGTCCCAGACATAATAGAGGGTGGAAAAAACCACACACTGCACCGCACACAAACTGTTCAAAGACAGACAGTTCTGATCTCTGGAGTCAGACGTCATAACAGTCTCTCCTTCCAGGGACAAGGGAAAGGCTGGAGTCCAGGGACTGACGTGCTGGTGACATGAAACTCAGTGCGAGGACCATGAGGCTGACGCCACTCTGGGATGATCGTTAGTCTGTGCATACTCCTGATTTTTGTACTTTCTTGTTTGCAAATCCATTTGTTACAAGTTAAAAATGAGTGTGTGAATGAAAACTCCACTGCTGGCCCAAATCCGTAGTCCTTACCATGCTGCGATGAAAGCATAAAATGAGCACAGCGATCCACAGGCTGAGCTCCTCTGCTTCAGTTTTCTAACTCCTTGCCTCTCGTTCCACAGCATAAAGTGGAGATTACAACCTTGGCCTGCTGCGCAGACTTTCTGAGCAGATCAATACAGCAAGGAACACACAGGAGTCTGCACATTGCTCAGGGCCATGGGAAGGCAAAGGCATCCCTCCCAAGGACCAAGGCAGCCCCTGTATCAGGAGCACTCCTGGAATAGCACGCAGACAGGGATTTCAACACTGTGGATAGCTTTTGCCTCCAGAGAAAGTTATAAAAAGTTAAGCTTATATGAAGCTCTTCTGTATATCTCCGTGGACAAGCCCAGAAGAGGCTGTGCAGGAAGCAGTGGGGTCACAGGAAGGACAGGGACAGACAGAGGAGAGAACTGAAGAGGATCTAGGAATCTAGGAAACCAGTCAAGGGGAGGGGATAGCATGGAGTGGGGTCCCTTTCACAGCCTGAGACATAATTTGGGAACACTATCCACTTATCAGCTAATTCTTTGGGTTGTCTTAAAAAGTTCACTCAAGTACCAAAATGAACTACTGGTATGAAAGAAAGAAAGAAAGAAAGACAGACAGACAGACAGACAGACAGACAACCTCACTTACAGCTTTAACTGTTGGTGTAAGTTTTCTGGAAGAGAGAGAGAGAACACTAAGAAAGTCCAAATAAAAGGAATGAAGTCTGGCCATGGTAGCACACACCTATAATCTGAGAACTTGCAAAGCTGAGGCAAGAGGATCACTACAAGTTCGAGGCCAGCCTGGGCTACACAGTGAGTTCAAAGCCAGACTGAGCTATACTGCCTCAAAAAAGCAAAACATTTTTTTTAATTAAGTAAAGGGAATGAATTTAGTTTCTGTTGCTGTCAGTCAGGAGGGCAGACTCCTCGAAGCACACACCACAAGTTCTTCCGTCCCTGTAGGTAGCAGGGCATCCAGGCCTTTTTAAAGACTCAAGGCCACAGTGACAAGAAGACAAGAACTAATGCTGGCCTCTCTGGTCCTTCTTGCCACAGACGATACTCAACTGTCCTCTATCAACGGACCCTAGATATATGTCAAGTACTCATTTCTCAAGAACCTTACAAGTCGAGCCCATTATCTCTACAGCTAGAGAATAGCTGGTACGCTACAAACGAGCCAAATAAATACAGAACATTTAAACTATTTGCTAAACGAACATCTTCACTGCTTTTATTCTTCACCACATCCCTGGGAAGAGGATGGTACTAAACAGAAATAGCTGACATCATTAGACAAATGTAGTCCCCTCAGTTAGTCTGAGACAGAAAGAACTAGTTTTTCCAGAGAAACAAACTACCCCATTTCGCACATTGGGCCACTGTGAGACGATGGAAGTGGTGGTCACCAGAGAAGAAGAGAGGCAGGGATAACAGTGAGCCCGCTAGACAGATCTGACATCTGTATCCTGAGTAAAACCAGACTTCCTGTTCAAGTTCAAGAGGAGGGGACTGGACACAGCGTCTCCTATAAAAGTGCTTCCTCCTTATACGGTGGAGATAACAGCCCTCCATTTGGCAAAGCAGTGACCCTTGCCCCCATGCTCCCTAAACATCCAAAAGTCATCAGTAGCTAAAAAATGTCCCTGGTGACCTCTGTTCTGAGCTTTTACAGTCAGTATTTCCAACACCCATCACGACGAACACGGATAAAAGGGACCTGTGACACGAGCCTACAGGGCTTCACTCAGCAGCACTGAGAGCCGAAAACAAACTTCTGTGAAGAACCACAATGTGAATGTTGAGGGTGACAGGATGAGAAAGCTCTCGAAAACTCAACAGTTTTAAATTTTGCTCCTTTGTGAATTTTCCTGGCGTTTCCATTTCTTCGTATGAAACCCAAGACAGACCTGGGATGCACCTGCAATCTAACAGAGGCCACCCTGGGATGGCCACAGCACCAGCCACCTGGGACAGCAGCTGCAGCATGCAAGGGTGATCGCAACCTGAAGCGTTACTGTGGGCTCTCCAAAGACTCCAGTTATTACAGAGCAGAATAAAAGTTTAAGAAGTCAGAAAAGCAACTGCAAACATTTATATTCAGGAAGATAAAAATCTCTTTAAATACCCAGGCTGTGGTCCAGAAGACTGGAAAATAATACAGTAAGAAATTTCAATAAAAAAGCATGAAGGAAATTACCAACCACAGCAGTGACTCAATGACTATGGCCAGAAAGCAATAGCCAGCGTCTTCTCAGACCAACACCTGACTCTTAGTCACTTTTCTCAATGCCCAGACAAAATACCCAATGTCTAAAGCTAAAGGAGGAAACATTTATTGTAGCTTGTTTACTGAGGTTTGTAGAGGTTTTATCATAGCTAGCTGGCTCCTACGCAGGGTGACCTGGCAGCGGGGCATCTCAAGAAGAAATAGTTGAGAGTTGCAGGTAGAAAGCAGCAAGCAGCAAGCAGCAGCCCTCTTTCTGCCCTTTCCCTTCTAGCCAGCTATGCACCCTTAGGATGGGCAGCACTCACACCCAGGGAGGGACCTCCCATCAGCCACGCCCAGAACCGCAGAAACCAATGGGCAGACTAGTGCAGCCCTCACACACCTTGATCCCAGCATCGCGTACTTAATCCCAGTGTCATACACTCTAGACCTGGTCACCTCTGAAAAGCCCTACCTACGACCTACATAAGGCTTGAGGGGGCACGAACATCTACACACAAGCCATCACACTAACCAAGTAGCCACCCTCATGTGACTGATGCTCATTATTTTAGTCCCTAGTAAAGGACCTGGGATGGTCTGTGTCAGAGACCTGACCATTGGCCAAGTGTCATGTGCGTGCAAAGAACACAGAGATCCATAACCTCACTAGCGCAAGATCACTAATCAGCAGGTAGAAAAACCTCCCCGTCATCCCTTTCACTCTGTCCTAAGTCAGGGCCAGACCTGATTCTCTTTTCCTTTGCTTTCCGTGGTTCAACGAGGTAGGGATGTTTCCCCCGGCAACTCCTGAGTTCAGTTAAGCTCCTCCACTGCACTGATGTCACTCCTGTAACTACCACAGAGCCATCCTCCAATGGTCACTGGGGTCTGCTCCATGTTAGACTCTATGGCAAAATTACTCTTGCAAGGAACAAGTGTAAGTACAGTATTCTTCTACTCGAAAATTTCTTTGTCTTTTTTGAATTACTTTTTTTTTTTTTTTGTCTTTTTGAGACAGGGTCTTGCTATGCAGTTGAGGCTGGCCTTGAGCTCACTTTTGTAGCCCAGGCTGGTCTCAAATTTGTACCAATCCTCTGGCCTCAGCCTCCCAAGTGCTGGGATTACAGGCATGAGCCACCACGCCTGGCTTGAATTACTTTTTATTACACAAAATTTTTAAAAATAGAACTTTATTTAAAAAAAAAAAAAAAAACACTCCTACAGCTCTAACAGCACAATTCATAATAGCTCAATCTTGGAAGCAACCTATATATCCATCGACAGATGAAGAAAATGTAATACACACACACACACATACAACAAAACACACATACATATGCACACACAATGGAGCATTACTTGGCCATAAAGACTGCAAGCATAGGAAAATGCATGCACTTTAACAACATAAGGCTAAGTTAAATATATCAGACAGAGAAAGTTAAATATCACATGGGTTCGCATACATAAGAAACTCCACATACAATCAATCAAGAGCAAGATAAAAGACAAGAAATACAAGCCAGGCGTGGTGGCACACGCCTGCAATCCCACCATTTGGGAGGCTGAGGCAGGAGGATCAGTGCAAGTTCCGAGACCAGCCTGGGCTACAAAAATGAGCTCAAGGCCAGCCTCAACTGCATAGTGAGGCCCTGTCTCAAAAAGATAGATAGATAGATAGATAGATAGATAGATAGATAGATAGATAGATAGATAGATAGATAGATAGATAGATAGAGTGAGTGAGATACCTTCAGGCAACGGGAAGGAGATGTGGTGATGGAAGGAAAGGAGAGAGAGGAAAAGAATTGAAAGTAGAAATAGGAAAAGAATAGGACAAAGATATGATTCATGTGTGTACCCACCCTCCAGGATGAATGAATGTATTTTGTATTTATCTGCAAACATACAACAATTTTTACAAGTTTTAAAAAAGAAACCTCCACATATCCACTATCCAGCTTCAATAATTATCATCGCACAGCCATATTCTTGGTATCTCAACCCACTGGCTAGCAGCTACCCGTGACTCAAAGGTCAGACGTATTCTTGTGTCCATACATATTTAGTAAGATTTTGCTCCTTCCAAACAACTACAACACCACTGTCCCAGCCCCTCAATCAACAATCACTCTCTTGGATCACGAAGGTTCTCCGGAGTGCTCACCTTTTCACAAGTGTCCAGCAAATCACCATCATTAACCTTTTCATTTATCTTCAGTGTGTTAGAATCAGGATGAAAATGTAGTCCAATTACTATGACTTTTTAAAATTTTATTTTGGAGAGTAAAAGCAAAAGTAAAATCAAAGAACAGAGACAGGGTAACATGCAACAATGTATATGCTGCAGATTTTCTAAACAAAATAGAAAATTAGCAATGGTTGTTATATTATCAAATCTATTATCAAATCTATTGCTCAGATTAACAGATGTAGCTATGCAAGATTAGATATATAATATTAACACTTGCTCTCAATAAATCTTATTTCTTTTTTCCTTTTAAAGAAACCATAATAATAAAATATAAGAAATTAGAAATGGCCCACATTTATAAGACCAAAGTGAGAGGTACTCAACCATGGTTTTTGTATTACACATTGCTGTCTTTGATGTAGTTTCTTAGGCTGTGGATATCAGCATACAGAGGTAGTCAAGGTGAATATTCTAAACATTAACTGCCATTTTAAAAAAATAATAGAAATGATCAGTACAATCATCTCAGCCATCCTATAAATATATACTTTCATGATTTTCTCCCTCCTTTTTTTCTCTTTTCCCTATCTTGATTGTTTAATCCTTATGTACAATTTCTTTCTGCTTTACTATGTCTATTATACCTTTCAGATTTTATTCTTTCAGGTTCTTACACTAGGGAGACAATATTTACACATGTGGGTCTGATTTATTTCATTTATGAGCATAGCCTCTAGAGTATCCATTTATCTATGAAGGACTCAAGGCTTTCTTTAAGGTGGCTAATACTCCACTATATTAAAATGTCACCTCTTTTTCATCCATTCCTCGGGTGATGGCCATTTTGGTTGTATCCAAGATTTTGCTATGGCAGATTGTGCTGTTATAAACATGGATGCACATATATCACTAAAGTATGTGTTTTCAGTTCTTTTGGGAAAATACACAGAAGGGAAACATCTGAGATGAATAGGATTTCCAGTCCTAGTTTTCTGAGGTGTCTCCACAGTGATTGCCATAGTTATTGTACCAGTCTGCATTCCTACCAACAGCAGAAAAGGGTTTCTTCTTACTCATAACCTCTCCACCATTTATCAGTTGATTTCTTTATGACAGCCATTCTTTCTGGGCTAAGATGGTATCTCAATGTTTTAATTTGCATTCCCAAAATGACCAGTGCTAGCTGGGTGTGGTGGTGTATGCCTGTAATCTCAGTACTTAGGAGGCTGAGGCAAGAGGATCAGTGTGAGTTCGAGATCAGCCTGGGCCACAGAGTTGCTTTTGCTGTTCTAGCTCTTTTCTGGTTCCAAATAAACTCTAGAAATGTTTTCTCTAGATACGTGAAGTATGTTGATGGCATTTTTGTTTGTTTGTTTATTTATTTTTATGGTTGGCTCAGCCTGCCCTGAAGGCTGGGCTGGTGCAGCATGTGGTGCTGGGGATCGAACCATGGTCCCTACAGCCACCTAAGCTTTCCTAAGCAGGCACTTTAGACCACTGAGCCATCCTGCTGGGCCCCTGTTGATGGTATTTTGATAGTGACTACATTAAATCTGTATAACAATTTTGAGAGTGCGGCCATTTTTACAATGCTGGTTCTTCCTATCCAGGAGCAAGGAATGTCTCTCCATTTTCTAAAATCCCCTTCAATTTCTCTTTCCAGAGTACTGTCATTTTCATTGTATACATCTTTTACTTCTTTTGTTAGATTAATTCCTAAGTTTCATGCTTTTGAATGCTGTTGTGAAGGGTATTGTTTCTCTCACTGAGTTTCTTATCTATGTAGAGGAATGCTATTGATTTTTCAGGGTTGACTCTGTATCCTGCTATGCTACTGAATTTGCTTATTAATTCTCGGAGTTTCTTGGTGGAGTTTTTTGGTCTTCCAAGTAGAGCATTATGTCATCTTTGAACACTTCCAGACAACAGCAACACCAGCTTCCCTGCCCCTCCATCAGCGAACATTCTCTGGGATCCCACAATTCTCATCAGTGCTCACCTTTGCAGAAGTGTCCAGCAAATCAGCAGCAGCGTCTTTTTCATTTCTCTGCCATGTGCCACCCAATTACTGTGACTGGTAAATGGGTGTTCTCTGAACTACAAGATTTTCCTGCATTACTTTTTTCTCTGTTTTGCTTTATTTCATCTCTGAAGGCATTACTTGGTTGAAATCTTAGCCATCCATCGCATGTTTTCGACTGAAATTTAATGCCTACTTTATCACTATTCTTCATTCCTATTCATTATCACTAGTCTTCATCCAGTGAAACCATATCATAAATACGATCATTTTTTTTAAAATGTCTACAAATTGCTTGAGGTTTCTCCCTTCTCCTCTTTCTGACTGTGGACTGAATTTAGTGACTTGCTTCCAGTAGACACAAAGAAGAAAAGCAAAAGGAAGGAAGGAAGGAAGGAAGGAAGGAAGGAAGGAAGGGAGGGAGGGAGGGAGGGAGGGAGGGAGGGAGGAAGATAGGCAGGCAGGCAGGCAGGCAGGCAGGCAGGCAGGCGTGAAAGACTACAGACTACCAATGCCCAGTGGCTTCTCCCTGCTTTCCTGCATCCAGGGTATCTCACTTTGGGGCTGAAAAGACATGTAAGCAGCTCCACAGAGACAGTGGACAGGAAGTGAGGCTTCCCCCAATGTCCAGTATAGGACCTAAGGCCTCCTCTCATCAGCCATGAGAGGGAGCTCTCCTGGTAGCAACCACTGCATGACCACTCAGCCGCCACCTCAGCAGAGACTGGGGCACAGCTTTGGCTCACTGCCTTCATACTCCTGACACACACAGACTGTCCAGCAATAAATGTTTATTGTTTATTGTTACATTCTTAGGTGATGTCACCCAACAAAATAGAACCAACTTATCACATTATCTGGCCTTCTTTCTGAGAACACACTTCAGCTTCCATTCTGTGCGTACAAATTCAACGGCCTTTTTGAGCTCACAGAGCATCTTCTCCACAGAGCTCTCCTTGGACCTTCTACTTGACAACTCTCCAAAATTCGGAGACAAGTACTTCTTGAGTCCCTAAAAAAACCTACTGGGATCTACTTTCAAGTCAAGCTCCCTTACTCCCTTAAACCAGTGCAGTTAAAGACAAAATCACTTAACCATACAGTTTCACCACACCAAACTGTTTTTCAGACATGCCACAACGCTCCTGCCTCCGGGTCTCTTCCACAGCCCCACAGTCTGATTCCTGCCATTACCTGCTTGGGACTCGATTTGTAGGCTGCCTGCTTATTGGGCCCTCTCCTAAGAACCTATTTCACACGTTCATCCCAGCTTGACCCACTAATGGTGCATTCTTGATTGTCCCAGCAGACGGCTGGTGACAGAAGTGGTGCAGTCAGGCAGGAGACAGCCATGCACTACCACCAGTGGTACAACCTGCCCAGCAGCAAGACACTGCTGGGCCCATGGTGAACATGTGAAGCTACCAACCCCCTCCCCTCACACCTACCAGTGTCACGCAATCACCACTGCAGTTTTGTTTTCTCCATAGCACTCACCTGATTTGTACTTAGTGACATCATCCACCAGCTGCACTGCACTCTCCAGACTGTAAGCCCCAGGACATCACCTTGTATTCTGTCCGGGCACCCAGTGGTACTGCCCACTACACTACAGAGTATGAGTCCCATGAAAACTTGCCAAGCCAGTGTTCAAGACCAAAGCATTTCAAACGCCACACAATGCATGTAATGCTAAACACTCTGCCATGTTAGGCCACTTTCTGCCTACAGCAGTCCTTAGGAAAAATGTTACGGTTTATGTCTACTTGTCTCCCCCCACAGCCTCATGCAGTCATGGGGCAAACTTTAGACTTTGTGATTAATTCATGATTCAGGGCTGGGATTATTGGTCTGAGTGCTGCTGGGTTTATGTGTGTGACTGCTACACCCAGCCTGGGGCAGATAAAAAAGAGGGAGACAGATTTGCTCTCTGTAGTCGTTATTGCCACTACTTCTGCCCTTTTGCTCTGTTCTCTGCCACCACCGTGAAAGGTTGTCCTCTGCCATGGGCCCCTCTGGCTTGGAGCTGGTTGAGTGTGGACTGAAACCTCCAGTAACTGTGAGCTAAATAAACCTTTTCTTCCTTCATTTTGGGTTTCAGGTATTTGTCCCAGCAACAAGAGAAGAGTAACTGAGACAAGACTTACTCAATAGTAAGGAGGCTTAATCAGTCTCCCCTTCACTGGCTAAAAACAAAACAAGACCTTGGAAGACCCTAAAAAGGGCAATATTTCCCTATAATTTAAGGGAAAGTAGCCAAAATGATCCCATTATATGGCACTTCCTTAACAGCTTAATTAAATATGATCTGAAGTTAGTATGTCATTCCTTAATTTGATGAATGGCCAAATGTGCCCTTTCTCTGCACCCCCTCAAGGGGTGGCTCATTTATCATTGCAAAAGCTCCCCAAGAACAAGACTGGATCTCATACATTTTTATCCTCCCTTCAGGGACCAGATAGAGACCTATAATCTGCAACCATTTATTAAGTAAATAGCAGTAATGATAACATCTCAGGCTAGTTCCTGTCCTTACCCAGAGCACACAGCAGTCACGCCTTCCTCCAGCCAGGCCACCATGGAGAGCCTCCTGATTCATTAGACGAAGTCTCCAGAGCAAATTACCTAATGACTGTTATTTCACCAGAGCCAAGTCGGAGCTGAAACCTTAATATCTTCCTTGACTCACAACATTCTTGACCAAATGACAATGCTGTCAGCAAAAGAAAAAGGAGGGTGTTCCTTCCCCTGACCGACAATTCCACCAACAGTCCATACATGGAGTGTGCACATCACAAAGGGTCACGGCGATGCTCAAGATTAATAACGCTGCTTACAAATCACTTCACGTTTTTTGTTTTGTTTTGTTTTGTTTTGTTTTGTTTTTGTCTTTTTGAGACAGGGTCTTGCTATGCAGTTCAGCCTGGCCTTGAGCTCACTTTTATAGCCCAGGCTGGTCTCGAACTCACACCGATCCTCCTGCCTCAGCCTCCCGAGTGCTGGGATTACAGGCATGCACCACCATGCCTGGCTCACTTCACAGTTTATGCAAGTCATAGTGCTAGAAAAAAAATCGTAACGCAAAAATTCTAACTCTTGATCACCAAAGCTTGGAATTGTTCTTTGTTTTTAAAATCAGAACAAAAAAATAAAATAAAATAAAATCAGAACAATGCTGGGGGAAAGGTGTCTGGTTATAAGATATCATTGGAGCTTTAGACCATTCCGAGGACATGTGTACATTCGTGTTCTAGAGCCACAAAAGGAAAAGAAAAAGAAAACAGGAAAAGCACAGTTATCCTGGAGAGAAGAGGTGAGCAAACCAGAACTTACAGGCCAAAGCCATTCCATAACCTGTTTGTACATGGCCTGCAAGGGGAAGAATGATCTTTATATTTTTAAATGGTCAAAAGAAACAGACAACACTTCATAGTATGTGGAATTTACATAAAGCTCAAATTCCAGTGTCCATAAATAGTTTGGGGATACATTTATGCACTGTCTTTTTTTTTTTTTTTTTTTTTTTTTTTTTTTTTTTTTTTTTTTTTTTTTTTGTCTTTTTGTCTTTTTTGAGACAGGGTCTCACTATGCAGTTCAGGTTGGCCTTGAGCTGACTATTTTTGTAGCCCTAGCTGGTCTCAAACTCGCCCCAGCCTCCCAAGTGCTGGGATTACAGGCATGTGCCACCACATGGGACCTATGCACTGTCTTTGGCTATATTTGTGCTACAAGGGCAGGACTGGGTGAGGTCAACAGGCGCCACGTGCTGCCAGGCTGGACACACTTTCAGGCTCCCACCCTCTTTCTGTAGCACATGGATGCCAGGACCCAATCGCTTCTGCTTACACGCTAACATTGTGACTCATCCGTGAACTGTGTGACCTTGAACAAACTACTTACCCTCTCCAAGCCTCAGTTTTCTCAGCTGGAAAGGAAGTTAATAAAAGTACCTACCTGAGAGGGCCACTCTGGTTGTAAACCAACACACATGAAACACTGAAAATAGCAGCCAGCAACAGTGGTTCTCAACCTTTCTAATACTGTGATTCCACAATACAGTTTCTCATGTTGCGGTGACCCCAAACCAAAAAATAATTTTGGTGGCTACTTCAAAACTGTAATTTTGCTAAGTTATGACTCGGAATGGCTTTAGGCGACCCCTGTGTTTTGGTCGTTCGACACCCGCCGGGGTCAAGACCCACAGGTTGAGAACCGCTGGCATATAATCACCCTTACTCTATACCACTTGTACCTACTACTTATTCTCATCAATAGCTTCAAGATGTTTCCCAACCAAAAACCTCACAAAGCAGTAAGACTCCAACATAGTCACAAATCAACCCATCATGATAGAGCTAAAGTATAATGAAACAAGGAAAAAAATGACAAAATAAAAAAAGATTAAGGCAGGTACAAGAAAGAAGAAAGTTACAGGGACCCCACTCACCCCACCCCACTCAGCAAAAACAGTAGGTGGCCAATTCACAGGGAAATATAAATTAGGATAATTTCATGAATTAACTTCTGTGGGTTTGCTAAGTACCAACTCTCACATGGGAAACTGTCTCCATGGGGGAGAGGCATCCCAAATTCCAATCGAGTGACTTACAAAGAAACTGCCAGGTCAAGTCCATGTTTAAGTTGGGGACTTCCTGTACTTCACATTCCTCAACAAGTGATAGCTGCCATAAATCCTGTGTCTTATTAGCCATGGAGAACAGCCCGTGAGGAGGAGATGTTTTGTGTCAGGACCCTGTACATGTACAAGGCTGTTTCCTGCTCAACTCAGAGGAGGTCACAGAGACTCCCCGTTATCTCTGCTCACTGTATCCGTTCACACTGATGCCCTAGCACGAAGAAGAGACCAATTCCATGAATAGAGGCCAAACTCACTCACCAGAAACAGATCCACAGGCCGACAGGAGGTAAACATGGTGCTAACAGATACACTTGATTTGCTACTAGGGTGGAGAAATCATCTCCTTCTCAGGACTTGCTTTCGTTTGAATACCTCCTTTGTGCAAAGCTGAGTTTCTACCTCTTCTATTGTCTTTATGCTCATTATTATACCCATTGTTCCTCTTTTTTAATTATATCAAAACTCTAGACCACAGCACCTCCCCTACCCCCAAAAAAATGAACTTAACTTTAAACTCACAACTCTACCACAATCAAATAACTGTCTTTATTATTCCCTTCCAATCTTGATCCCTGTAATCCTGGTTATTACTATGGTTTATCCTTTGGGTAAATTTACTCCACAGAAGCTCAAGACACCTGTCAAGTATTTCTAAGAAGGCTTCCTTTGCATGTATGATGTGTAAACGCTGAGAGAAGAAATGAAAGATATTATTATCCAAGTAATCTCTGCAAATTGTGCGGGAAAAGGAGAGAGCTTTAAAATAATGCATCAAAGAGTGATAAAGGTGCTCCATAGCAAGAGCCAAGTTCAAAAGACTCACTGAGGCCGCATCTGCTGAGACAGTCCCACTGAAGGCTTTGGTTTGAGGGTCAAGGTCATCTGGGCCACAGGACTGACTCTAGGCAGAGCCTCCGCCTTCTTAGGTGAAGTGTGCTTTGCTGCTTGCTCAGGAGGGCCCCAGGAAGGGGCAGCCCCAGGACTCTGCCCTCCAAAGGCCGTTGACAAGGTGTCCTGGGCAGCTGCTGTCTCACAGGCTTTGCCCTTGGTCCCTGGTTTGCACACACAGAGCTGAGGCCGGAGACACATTCCTCCATTCTGGCACGGTGGAACACAGCTTGCTGCAAAGAAGACAACAGAAGCACAGCTTTAAAGGAAAGCGTAGTAGACACTTCACTAAATCTTCCACAGGGTTAAAAGCAGCATCCTGATATTGTCCAATAAAAATCAAACCATAGAGGTGGAGGATATAGCTCAGAGGCACAGTGCCTGCCTGGTAGGCACAAAATCCTGGGGGGGGAAAGAAAATCCAACTATACTTTAGTGCTCATGATCCTGTGAGCGCTCATGAGGATGAGGCAGTCAACGCCTACTCGTGGCAGGCACTGCTCTAATGTGTAGCAGTAAATTCAGTCCCCCAGAAACTACATTTAGCTGATACTTTTTGCCCCAGGAATAAACAGGCTAAGTTATTTGCCAAAAGTCATGCACTTCTTAATAAATAGAAGACCTGATTCAAGCCTAGTGAGCTAGCTGCAAAGTCATCTTCCCTCACCACTTTTCTACAACTGCCCCCCAGAAATGTAGCAAAACAACACAAGAGATCTTTAAAAGTGTGCTGCTGTTTTTGGGGGGATTTTTTGTTTTGTTTTTTAAGTTGTACTCTGGGTCTTAAGTTCAATTTGAAATTTTAGGTTTAATTTTCCCAAGACTTGGCAAAAATACAATTCTTGACCCCAAACAGTGTTTCCCTAGAGGTCTGACAGGATACCAGAGTTTGGAGGGATTGTTTCAAAATTTAGTCCAATCAATTCTTTACCAAAGATTGAACTCAAGATCTTGTATTTGACAGGCAGTCACTTATGCTGCTGAGCTATATTCCTAACCCACCCCCACTCCTTTTACATGTAAGAAAACCAAGGGCACAGAAGGAGGGTCACTCCATATGCACCTCTAGTTCGAACACAAACCCAGAGCACTAACAGTAAAAGGCAACCAGAAGAAATGACCTCTTTGTCCCCTGTTTGCTAGGATGCTGTTATGGTTTATGGCTAGCTGTTCCCACAAAGCCTCATGCAATCATGCAGCAGGGAATTCTAGAGTTTGAGACTTGATTCATGATCCCTGAGATTACTGATGGGATTATGGGTCTGAGTACTTTTGGGATTATGGGTGTAGCCTAAGGTGGACAGACTGAGGCAGAGAGCCTGAATGTAATATAAACAGAGACAGAGAGACAGACTTAGGCTGTTGCTCTGCTGCCCTATTTGGTTGGTTGCCTCTCTCACCATTTTGTTGCTGTTCCGCTACCATGAACTGGATGCTCTCTGCCTTGTTCCACTCAGCCGAGGTCCAGCAGAATATGGACTGAAACCTCCACAAATTGTGAGCTAAATAAACCTTTCTTTCCTTCATTTTGAGTGTCAGGTATTTGTCCCAGCAACGAGTAAAAAGTAACTAAGACAGAATTTGGTATCAGAGAAGTGGAGTCATTGCTGTGACTGACCTGACCATGTGGATTACAAGCTTTTGGGAATGGCTTACAGGAAGAGATAGGAAAGGTTCAGAGATGTCAGCTATAGGCAAACCACTCCAACAGCCTCAGCTGTTGTTTGGGAGATTCTTGTCAGAACTCAGAGCAGAAGACTGGCTTGAAGCCTGGATATAAAGAATGACTTTTGAGCAGAGATTGGAAATGTTTGGATGGGTCCTCTATTTGTAAAGAGCTGGAAAAGCTTTGGCTGTTCTATAGGGGAGATTTTGGTCAGAGCTTATACCAGAAGACTGACAGAAGGCCTACTTACAAAGACCAGGCTGAGGAGGTTTCTGATGGGAAAAAGGACAGCATTGGTCATTAGATTCCAGATGATTTGTGCTATGGATTGGCTGAAAGTCTGTCCGAATTTTGCCTTGTGCCCAGAGACTTTGCCTAAGACTGAGATTAAGCATGGCAGACTGATTAATCTCTCAAGAGATATTTCAAAGCAGGGAACTGTTGGGGTGGTATCATGGTTGTTATTGGCAGCTTTTAGCCAGATTTATGTTGAAAATCAAGAGGAAAGAGCCAAGAATAATGATTTAAAATAGAGTTTGGCCAGAAAGGAAACATCAGGAAGGCTGCAGACTGCAAAGATGGAGCTAAAAGGATCTTCACTGCTGGGAAGGAACCAGAGGATCAAAAGGATGGCCTGAGGGCATCGCAAGAGTTGGCAGCTCTCCACCCTTTGCAGCCTCAGAATTGCAAGGGAGAGAGGCTTTGCCTTGAGAAGAAAGCCACAGAGACTCAAGTACCAGAATGGCGGCAGTAGTCAAACCAGGTTCCAAAATGGTGCTGACATGGAGAACTGGTTTCTCGGAATCAGGGTCAGAGTGCTTAGTGGTCCAGGCCCTCAATCGCTATAGCCAAGAGAGAAGGAAGCCTGGCTACTGCTCCAGGTGATAGCAGACCTTGGCATCATCCACATAGGTCTATGCAGAATGTGTGAGTTCTGAGGTTAATAAGGCTTCCACCTTGATTTCAGAAGAAGGCCTGGGAGGCCTGGCAGTGTGCCCCTGAGAGGGCAGTGTGTGAAGCAGAGTGAGAAGCCTATTCAGTGGAAACCTCAGAAGTTTGGAAAAGCCAGGAACATGGATCGTGCAAAAAGGGAGCAAAGCTGGCCTAAGACAGAAGCCAGCAAACTACCACCAAGAGTGCCGTGGGGGCTGAGCCATGTAAGGCCTTTGGAGCTCACAACTCAGTGCAGACTGTTTTAGATGCTCCAGTTGAAACTATGGGATTTAATGTTTACCCTGCTGGATTCCGGGCATGTGTTGATACCAGTGTTTTGTATTACCCTATTGTTTGCAACTTTTGGAATCGTAATGCTTATCTTCTGTCTTTCAATGTTGGATATGTTTAACTTTTCTTCTGTACAGGAGCTCACAGTTGAGAGTTTGCCTTGGATCTTGGAGGAGACTTGGGATTTCGAGTTTTTAGCAATGTTGAAACTGTTTGAATTTTGGCAACTCTTCCAGATGGACTAAAATGTCTTTTTCCAAAGGGATATGTATGAGACTTTGGGGGTCCAGGGGCAGAACGTTATGGTTTATGTCTAGTTGTCCCCCCAAAGCCTCATGCAATCATGCAGCAGGGAATTCTAGAGTTTGAGACTTGATTCATGATCCCAGGGATTACTGATGGGATTATGGGTCTGAGTATTTTTGGGATTATGGGTATAGCCTAAGGTGGACAGGCTGAGCAAGAGAGCCTGAATGTAATATAAAGAGAGACAGACAGACAGACTTAGGCTGTTGCTCTGCTGCCCTGTTTGGTTGGCTGCCTCTCTCACCATTTTGTTGCTGTTCCGCCACCATGAACTGGATGCTCTCTGCCCTGTTCCACTCAGCCTTGAGCCAGCAGAATATGAACTGAAACCTCCACAAACTGTGAGCTAAATAAACCTTTCCTTTCTTCATTTTGAGTGTCAGATATTTATCCCAGCAATGAGTAAAAGTAACTAAGACAGATGCCCACACTGAGTGACCAGGCTTGTGACTAAGAAGAGTTATAAAGTTTGCAGGGCATCGGCAAGGTCCTCTGCGAATTCAGAGGTTGCAGGCCTAAGTTTTATTAGGTAATGCCATAGGTCCCTGCATTCCCTTATTTGGTGAAATACATGGAGGCTGCTCCTTTGCTATCAGTCCACCTGACTTGAATTCTTGGTACTGAGATCACACTACCAAAATGCTCATAAAAATCAATGCCAGATATATTCCACAAAATAATTACAACCCAGAGGGGGGATATGAACCACAGGAAACTCTATTATTAAGAGCCAAATTACCCAGGCCTGACAGCTCTGAAACCTATTCATTTTCAAGAGGCATTTTCCTCATCTTACTACATTCTTCTTATTAGTTTTAGTAAATAAGAGGAAATTACCCCAAAGTGGCAGACTAGCAGGAAGACAAATTTTCACGAAGTTAGAAAGGAAGGGCTGGGATGTGGTTCAGTGGGAGAGCCCTGGCCATAGACTCAGCCCTCCCCCCGCCCCCACCGCGTGTTTGCAGGCGTCGGGAGCACAGAGGCTGTTGTTCTACAATGGTCCCCAAAGGCTGCTACATATTAGGTGTGTAGAATTGAAATTTCAAAGCTATGTGCTTCTAGAACGCAGGATGCTAATGCTTCAGTGTTCTCCTAACTGAATGTCACAAGAATGGGAACAGAAAGGGCCAGGAGTGAGGACCCAACTAAGCTTTCAACACTGCCCCTGCCAGAGCCCAGCCCTGGGCACTTCCATGTATAGGTTCCCTTCATGCTTTCAATTGGAAACACATTTCAGTTGAACATCTGAGAATGATTTCCGCTTCTCCTCCCTCCCAAGGTGTGCTGCGAATGTCTCCAACCAGGAAGCCATGCAGAGAGGCTCACAAAAGCCAAGGGCTGAAATCATCCAATATGCCACTCAACATGCCACAAGAGATTGTCTTTACAAAGATATAAATGGATTAGAAATATAAAAGGGGGCCGATTGGGTTTTACTATCCAAATTTGGGACAGCAGGGAGAAAGTAATAAAAATAAAACACACTAAAAATTTGCTAATAAAACGTTTGCTAATAGTTATTTTCTACTGAAAGAAAAATAAAGAGTGTTCTAGAGTAGGATGGCTGTATAGAGTACCATTCTCCTATGGGGAGAATCTCAAAGGAGAATGAGACAACAACATTTTTTCACCTACCCTACGGGACAGAAGCCACTCAATCCCCAGCATGCAGAGGAGGAAGGGTTGGCTTCAACCAGGGCAGAGGGCGCAATGCCTTAGTCAGCAAGATGAGCCCCTCATCCACTGCAAAAAGGCACAACATATTCTCCATTCTTCATTCCCATTTCCTGCAGTTTTTATTTTGTTTTGTTTTGTTTTTTGTACTGGGGATTGAACTCAGGACCCTGCACTTGCCAGGCAGGCGCTTACACCACTGAACTATCTCCCTGGCTCCTGCAACTTTTTTTTTTTCCCTAAAATAGTTGGATCCCATGCTCAGGGCTTCTCATGCAGCAGGGATTCTTAACATCTGTCACTCTAACCAGTGCAAGCTACAGTACCAGGAAACACTTTGGATACAAGACACCCTGTGCTGCCCCAGGCCCAGGACACCAGAACCTGTAACCCAGCTCTGTTTCCAGCCTCCAGGTAATGTGGATGCACTCTCACATCTGAGAACCACTAATAAACAGCATCCCGAAAATGACAGTCTTCCACCAGCAAATCTATGAGCCTTTTTTTCATTCCAGGCTTTGCACACGAGGATTGCTTTTATTTCATTGGATTCTTAGCTCTAAGTAAAATGTTCATTTTTGTGTGTATGTATTTAGGGAAAGGTCTACAGGGTCTTCAGGGTCTCACTAGTAGGTTAGACTTGTTGTGATCCACCTATTTACAGTCTCTCAAGACCTGGATTGCAGGCACGCCACTACAGCCAGTTTCAATTGCCTTCTCAACACGTCCCAGGGGCAGGGCCAGCATGGCAGGCTTGGGGATCGAATCCCTGGCCCCTCTGCCTGCTTGCAGGTGCTTTAATCCACTGAGCTATTTGGCCAGCCCTCTAAAACATTCCTTTTATTTTGTCCTTTTATTTTTAATGCAAACAAGGATTCATTTTCCCTGTAATGAAGTTCTCAGGACCTCTACAGGTCCCTTCCAAAAGCCCACACACCTGTCACTGTCTTCTTCGTGACTAATGCCAAAATTTTTAGGTATTCACACAAAAACTTAGGAACTATGTGGGATATTATAAGTAGCATTAAAGTATTATAAGTGACATTACAGAAGAATGTTAAAAACGAGTTTTTCCTACCCGTTGATCCTTCTTACCCCCGGCCAATTGGGCCAAGATCAAGATCTTATTGGGATCTGGGCAGCAGCTCCCAAGCCGCAAAGTGAGCATCACCTGCGGAGCTTTAGGATTCCCAAATACAAGCCTCCCTCTGGCCTGAGTAAATCAATCTCTAGGGAGAGGCCACAGGCACCAGCGTTCCACCAACCGCTAGGCAACTGCACCAGGCGGGTACGAAACGTGCAGCCTCGTCCAAGAGACAGTAAGAGAACAAAACCCTCGCCTAAGCTGCAGGCCAGGCAGGCCTGCCTGAAACGCTGCTGCTCTTTGAATCACCTTGTTGTTACTGTTGCTGTGGTTTGGTTGTACTGTTTTGTTGTTTTTCTCTTCACTCGAAACCTTTCAGCACCTTCATGTGGCCCATGGGATAATTTCAAGACCCTGTCCATCCAACCGCAAGCCACTTCCCACCCGCAGTGGCCATGTGTGTCCCTGCAGAAGATCCCCCGCCCTCTAGATGGTCACCTCCTTCTGTTTGCGCACCGCTGCCCTGTCCAGAAGGCCGGCCCCTCCCTCCCGAGGCCCTGGCCCTGCCCTCCCAAGGTCCTTTCCAAATGCCCACGCGCCCTCACCAGCACCTCTGCGGCAGCTGAGCTGTCCCGCTTCCCCCGCTCGCTTCATAGCTCACATGCGCTGCCACTCGGTCATCTTTTCCTAAATTATCTCTTATTCCCTAACTGAACTACAACAGTGGGGTCAGGTAAGTGGATTATGCAAAATGCTCTGCTCCTGAGGACATGTCTTGGTTACTTTTCACTCACTGCTGGGACAAATACCCAACACTCAAAATAAAGCAAGGAAAGGTTTATTTAGCTCACAGTTCCTGGAGGTTTCAGTCCATATTCGGCTGGCCCAAGGCTGAGTGGAACAGGGCAGAGAGCATTCAGTTCATGGCAGCAGAACAGCAACAAAATGGTGGCAGAGGCAGCCAACCAAACAGGGGAGCAGAGAGCAACAGCTCGAATCTGTCTCTCTGTTGCTCTTTATATTCCAATCAGGCTCTCTGCCTTAGGATATCCACCCTAGACCACACCCATAGTCCCAGCCGTACTAAGGCTGATAATCCCATCAATATTAAAACACATAATCTCAGGGATCATGGATCAAGTCTCAAACTGTAGACCAGTACTAAATCACATAGTCCCAGTGACTCATGAGTCAAGTCTCAGTCTATAGAAGTCCCTGCCCTATGACTGCATGAGGCTTTGCGGGGACAACTAGACATAAGCCATAACAGGACAGGAGCCTGAAGTCCATCTTGGCTAAAACAGGGACATAAACATGCAGTCACCAACTCCCAAAGGAGGCTGGGATTTAAGGACATCTCTAAAGAAAGTCTCTGGGCTCTTAGGCCACCACCTGACAGCACCCGCATCACAGGACATGGCTCACAGTATACTCAGTCTCAATCCCCCAAAGCAGGTGTTTTTCCATCAAAATTACTATTCGGATATACTTGTACTGCAAATACACAGGGTGATCCAGAGACAAGGTTTCAGCAGCCGACATCCACCATGTTCTACAAGAAGTTCAACAGGAGAAACTGAAAAAGGAAGGCGGGGGTGGGAGGGGTGGGAGGTGGGGGGGTGATTGGTCAAGAACAGAAAACACTATTACAGTGAACCAGTCGGGGCAGGGCTGTGACTGGTCACTGAATTCCAATACCAAAGCTCACTAATGCTTAACCTCACTATCTTTCTGTATAAAAAGGAAAGCCATAGTAATATGCAGAGCTGTAAGAGGCTCAAGTCAACAACTTCTGACATTGCCAGTTCTGCGGATAACCCACTACTACTATGGACCATTGGAGTATATTGGGTTATTTTGCTGAATTCACACACCTACAATGTTTGAATGGCAATGGAACACCCATCTCTGACAAAACAAAACAAAAAAGGGGGATGTAAATGAAGGACCATTTTGTAGCGAGGAAAGATAGGATACATACACAGCTACTTTCTCTTAGTTCAGTGAGAAGAAAGATTTGTACAAATAATGTTTAGACAAGATAACATATCAGCATCTTGTGCTCTGAACAACTACTATGAAGACAACAATATGCAACGTATTAAATTACTGTAACTGTCCTACTAACCTGTTTTGAAACTCTCATCGCTATTTCTTTCTCATTAAAATTAATAAAATATTTTTTTAAAAAGCCCACTGAAGGGGTTTGCCTAGGAAGTTCCACAGCAGTAGAAAACAAGGCCCTCTGAGAAAGTTTCCGTATGTGGCAATGAACTCAAAAAGAAATGGCGAAATGGCAACAGGACCACAGCTCAAGAAAGTATGGGGACTCAGCCTTCTTGCTATCCTCTTCCATTCCAAACACAAAACTGATTTTTTTTAAAAAAAATGTTTTTACATTTTTAAAAAAGTCCTTCTACTGTGGATCGTAATGGAACAACTGTTGCCCAATAAGGCTTTTTGTCATAAACAACTAGAAGCCTGGATTTCAGATGTAAAACAACTGTTTTGTAACACTGGACAACGAGCAGCACACAGCTGTGATTCCTATGCAATCGAGGATCTGTGCTCATTTGCAGGGTGAGTTCTGTGGACCACAATGGGAGAGGAGACGCACACGGAGCACAACGGCTTCGCCTAGCCAACGAGACACAGAGACCTACCTGTGGGCGTCACAGGGCTGAGTACTGGAGACCAAGGACCTGCACACAGAGACTGCCCAGACCCCAGAAGGGGTCTGAGGCCAAGCTGCACACACACAAGGTGGGGCAGAGAAACGCCCGCCGGGCTGCACAGTCCCAGAGCTACCCAGGCGCAGAGCCTGTGCTGAGCTGCCACGGGCAGGACAGTTAGCAGAGATCCCACAAGGGAGCTCCTTTGAGAAAGACAATATAATCCCAGTATCGAATCAGACAAAATCAGCACCCAAACGAAAATGAACGACAAAGCACAATTTTAAATACAAATGCAAAATACTTAAATAAAACACCAGTAAATCAAACATACTAGTATTCCAGAAGCAGAAAAGAAAGAAGAATTAATCCCAGAAAAACACAGATGGCTCAAATGTTAGCAGATCTATCGGTGTAATTCCCCATATTAAAAAATTAGACAAAAAAATTTAACTCCAACATGTAAAAATGTTCCCAATAAAAATCCATCATTTAATTACTATAACAAATACAAAGGGCATTCCTTATCCTGGTTAACTGTATGTAGAGCAAATCTATAAAAAAAAAAAAAAAAAAAAAGCAAACCAAGACCTACAGCAAATATGAGGAAACTGTACAAACATTTTTAATCAAGCTGCAAATAAATCTAAGTGTCCACAATAACCTGTGAGAGTCAAGGCTGCACACTGAGACCTAAGCAAGAAAAAGAAAACATCTAACTACCACAAACAAGAAAATAAAAGTAGTATTATTTAGTTTTCCTACGCTGGCACAAAGGAAAGAGTCTACAAACCATTTGAACTGATTAAAAAAAAGCAAAGGTTGCTGGGCGTGGTGGCACACACCTGTAATCCCAGCACTTGGGAGGCTGAGGCAGGAGGATTGGTGTGAGTTTAAGACCAGCCTGGGCTACAAAAGTGAGTTCAAGGCCAGCCTGAACTGCATAGCGAGACCCTGTCTCAAAAAAAAAAAAAAAAAAAAAAAAAAAAAAGAGAAGAAAAGAAAAGGTCTCCTGTACCGCAGCGGCGATCTGAACCTCTCTGAGCTTTCAGTGCTACCAACAGCCTGCTGCCAGCCTGCGTGTGCTGTAGGTTTGTCACCACCATTCCAGAGCTGCCCAGAAAAGTAGACAGCACTCCTGTAACAATATATAACTCCACAAACGCTATGCTACCAGCCTCCATGCACCATAGCCAGGTTCATTCTAAAGCATCCTACATGAGCCGGGCGTGGTGGCTCACGCCTGTAATCCCAGCACTTGGGAGGCTGAGGCAGGAGGATCGTTGTGAGTTTGAGACCAGCCTGGGCTACAAAAGTGAGCTCAAAGCCAGCCTGAACTTCACAGTGAGACCCTGTCTCAAAAAAAAAAAAAAAGCATCCTACATAAATCAAGCAAAAGATATGCAAGATTTTTGAAGGAAATTATGAAGCTTTTAAAGATCAAACAAAATCCAGAATAGATATCCAGGCACACTATATACATGTATTATAAGATTTAATTCAAGGGTTGGAAAGATAGCTCAGCAGACTAAGTGCTTACTTAGGTAAGCACAGGGGCCGGAGTTTGATCCCTGGCACCACATGCCGCACCAGCCCTGCCCCCCACCAGACATGCTGGGAAGGAGTCTGGGCTTGATGGGGCATGCCTGTAATTCCAGTGCTGGGGAGGCTGAAAACAGGAGAATCACTACAAATCCAAGCTGCATAGTGAGACCCTGAGTATGTGCACACACACACACACACACACACACACACACACACACCTAAGAAAAAGATTTAATTCAAATAGTATGTTGTTTCCAAATCTTTGTGAGTTCAATGCCATTCAAACTGAAATCTTATAATGATGTTCCAAAGAAACTGACAAATTGACAAGCCAATTCTGAAATTAATGGCACATTAAGGAACATTCAAACAATACTTAGAAAAGGAGGGCCACGGAGACAGCTACTCTACCAGCTATTGCTAAGGTTCAAATCATTAAGACAATGAGATATTGGTTGAGAGACAGAAAAAGAAGTTAGGGAAATTGAATAAGGAGCCTGTAAAGAGGTTCGTTCATTCAATGTACAACAGCCTGGAAACACAAGAGCAGAGAGACCCCAGAGACTCTGCAGGGAAACAATAGACTACTTAATACATGGTGTTAGAAAGGAAGTGGCCAGGCTTCTAGAACCACCGAAATTCTTATGCCTCACACAAGAATATACGTTCTAGGTTTTTGAGAGAAAATATACTTTCATCACTCAAGGTGAAGACATAATTCATTTGTTCTTAGGTGTCAAAAATTCCTGTAAATCAATGGGAAAATAGTAAACAAAGAAAAGCAGACATTGTAGAAACCCTAAATACTGTGATACTTGGGGGGTGGGGGGGAAGAAATCAATTGCTCCTAGATGATCAGACTCAAAATGTGGCAGATAAACATGAAAAGATACTCAGGGTCAACCACCAGAGGACAGCAAATCAAACAAGATCAGATTCCACCTTCAATCAATTGGCAAAAGCCGCAGCCAGGGAGTATGGTCCCCAGCAGGGCAAGGGCAACAGAACAGCTGGAGACTGCTGTGGTGGGGGCACTGCTATGCCACACCCGTGAGAAGGAACCGGCAAGACCTGACGCACTGGTAAGGTCTGTTGGCTTAGTACCAGGAATCGAACCCAGGACCTTGCACCTGCCAGGCAGATGCAGCACCACTGAGCTATATCACTGACAATACAAGGGTAATATGAAGACCCTCTTACTCAGCAATTTCACTTCCAGGCTGGCACAGACACACAAAGACATATTCAGGAATAGTCACTGGATAGTGAGTACAGCAGCAACATACTGGCACTGACCAATGAAATTACGACCTAAGGGTGGTAAGTTCGACCCACATGATGCTACACAGTTACAATTATGACCTAGGTCTGCACTAAGCATGTTGCTGGACCCAGAAAATAACTTTGGATGAAGAAAAAAATATTACAGTGTGCTATTTTGTAATGCTACTCTTCACATTATAACTGTCTACATATAATTTTAAAACAATGCCATGTGTTTTCATAGATACAAATGAGATCAAAGAAAGTAAAATATAAGCACTGAAATCCACTAAGTTTATGGCAGAATCACTCCTATGAAGGAGGGAGAATAGAAAAAGAAAAGAAAAATTTTAAACACTAGAAATAAAGTCACTTTGTGGGATTTTTTTTTTTTTCTTTAAGAAGATAGGTAGCAAATATGACAAGTATACATATATTTCTTGGGGTAGTAGATATGTTGGTGTTTATTATTTTATCTTTTGTACTTTTGAACTTCTTAAAATCAATTTTTCAAATAGGTTAACAAAAAGCACTGAGGAAGGGGTCCGGCCAGATAGCTCAGGGACTAAAGTGCCTGCTTAGGCCAAGCACAGGGACCCTGGGATTCGATCCCCTGAATATTGTGTGCGCTGCACCCCCAGGGCTCACTGAGACAGCGAATGAGACGAGGCATGTTGATGAGCACCTGCAGTCCCAGTGTTTGTGCGACTAAAAAACACGAGGATCACTGAGTCCAATCTTTGTAGTGGAGACCCTGTAGATTCTGTGCTATATACATCTTTAAAAAAAAAATAAAAAATAAAAAAAAAATTGCCGAGGAGGGAGTAGAGTTAAAAATCTGCTCCTTTATCACAGGATGAAACAGGCCCAGTGAAAAGTGGAGGGAGCCGCTCCTAAGACAATGACTCCAGCACCAGGCCCCGCACAAAACACAAAACGAAGGCCTCAAGCTGGGGAAAGCAGGTTAGGTAACAAAATCCTTTTCCCTCCTCGACTTCCCGCCCGGTCTTGTGCATTCTTCCATCATCGGAAACCGTCAAAATCAACGGAGCAAGTTTGAGTGCGCATGGCAAGTAGTCTTGGATTTCTTCCCCTTTTGAATCGACTGCAGTTTGACACGCTGATCCTAAAGTTCTTTAAAAGTTCAGTGAGTATATTTTTAGGAAGCAACCCATGCCCTCAAGCCCAGCCTTCACTGCTTTTCATTCTAAAAACGTAACCTTAGATATATTTAAAACTTGTCCCAGCCCACTCAGCACAGTGTGACTCTCTGCCCCTCTTCTCTCTCCAAACAAGTCGTGGCTTGTCTACCCAGTGTGTCCTGGGGGAAATGCGAGTTGTGCCGTGCACGCTGTGATCAGAGACAGCAGGTGAGAAGGGGCTCTGCAGCGCGTGTCTTCCTGGCCAAGCCCAGCTGCCCTTTGAAGTTATTCAATAACAAGAAGCCGTATCAGATCACCAGAAGCATACCGTAAGGCCGCACATTTGCTCCCTCTCCTTCTTATAGCAAACCCAAATAACAGCTCCATTTTCACTGTGCTAACTGCCTCTAGGTCAGCTTCCTCCAAAATCCCTACAGCGGAAAAAGATACCAAAGCTGCGACGCCATGAGGCAGCCTTCTGCAGTAAATGCAAAACTCCCACAGGGCTGAATTTGTAGATAGGAGAGCCACACCCTACTAGGTACCACTGTGTGAACAACTTCTGTGCACTCTGAGCACAGGGAAAATCCGTTTGAAGTATCTGAGGACTGTGTGTGTGTGTGTGTGTGTGTGTGTGTGTGTGTGTGTGTGTGTACATTTTCACTGTTCATATCTCCTACAAAATCGGACTTGTCAGGTAGCACAGGCTTTCCTGTCACTTTCGTACACTCTCTACTAGTCTGACCTCCATTGCCTCATAAGGTCTCTAAGCTGGCAGCTAAGCTGGCATGAGGCTGGGTGCAGAATCTCAGTCCTGTTTAGGAGTCTGGTGCCCTACGCCAGTCTCCACCCCCACCTACCTGCTTGCCCAAGGGTTCTATTCTAGAAGGCTGAGGCCCTCTAAACCTGGGAGCAACAGGAGTGGACTTTACCATGTGATTTAACATTAAAATAGGCAGTCAGCTGGGGCCATGCACACCACTGCCAATGCCATCAAGAACTGCGAAATTGCTCAGATCATGTCATAAAATGAAAAGCAACCAGTAGTTCTCCTGGATTTTGTTTCTGGTATTATTACTGCTGTTTTATGAAGTTGTGCTTTTTGGCTCAAAATCACAGAACCTTAATAAGAAAAAAAAAAGTTCAAGATACACAACTTAGACTATATAAACATTTAATATTTAATTAAAAGTAAAAAAGGGGAAAATAAGTCAGAAAAAAATTCAGAAAATGCCATTATATAGTAAAAATTAAGTTTTAAGAAATACCAACAGAAAAAAACTTAGAAAGGACAAAAAAGATAAGATGATATCTGTGTAACAATGTGTTTTTTTTACATTCTATAGAGGTTTTACAGTTTAGAATATCAACAATTGATGGAAAATACCTGTTTCATGTTATGTCTAAGGCGTTTGATATTCAGAAAGATAGCGATGTTAAGCTCAAGTGCCTATGTTATAGGGAATAATATCATTAAGCTTCTCTTCTGGATGGTTAACAACTTAAGCTGGCAGTCCAAATAATTAGAGAAAAAGAAGGGAGACCGGCCAATATTGTATTTTGGCTCTAGCCCTTCAAGGTCAATGAACACAGGACACCAAAGAACCTCTCCTGGAACAGCATATAACTCAGTAGAGCCCCAAATTTCTGTTCAAGGAGATTATGGGGCTGCAGAGGAAAGTGATCAATGATATGCAGTGTGCCTGAGGAGTGTCACCTAGAGAGAAAACATTCTCAGGCTTCCACAGAGAGCAAAATGGTCAAGCATTGGCCATGATTCATCCAGATGGCTAACAATGATACAACTTTTGCAAATCGCAGTACAACATTCTAGGGTAAACCCTGAGGGGACTTGACTGACCTTGTCAGTAAAATTTACATATTTCATGTAACATAGGTCTTGCTTTATCTTGGTCTTAACCATCCAGCAGAAAAGTCTAACCGCGAGGTAGAAAAAGGAAAGCCATATTAAAATATGCTGAGTTGTAAACGGCTCAAGTCAACAGCCCCTGATAATGCCAGATGAGCTGATAATCCACCACTGCTATGGACTACTGAATTATATATACAGCTACTTTCTCTTTGTGCAATGAAAAGATCTGTACTAATGATGTTTAGACAAGAAATCATGCCTGCATCTTGTACTCTGAACAACTATGACAAAGGTAACATTATGCATTGTATTAACTATCATAAATAACAGTAATAAATTTTTTAAAGATGTGGAAAGAAAAAAAAAGATTTAAAAATTCTGATTAATAAATAAGTGCGGGAAAAAAAATTAAAAATAAATAAATAAATAAATAAATAAGTGTGGGAACTGGGCATGGTGGCACATGCCTGTAATCCCAGCACTCGGGAGGCTGAGGCAGGAGAATTGGTGTGAGGTCGAGACCAGCCTGGGCTACAAAAGTGAGCTCAAGGTCAGTCTGCGCTGCATAATGGGACCCTGTCTCAAAAAGACAAATAAATAAGTGTGGGATACTGTCTAAATTAATGAAGCCATCAAGAGAAATGCAACCTAAAAAGACATATTGTAGCTACTTTTCGGCAGGGGCAGAGGAGGATAGGATCTTCTTATGTAGTTCAGGCTGGCCTTGAACTTGAAACAGTCCCCCTGCCTCAGCAGTATGACAGACACATACCACCATGCCCAGCTCTAATTTGTAAGGAAATGTAAAAATATTATTACAAAGTGTTGCAAAGGTGGGAATAAAGTAGTACAAGCCTTTTAGAAAGCAATTTCACAGTGTTTCAAATATTTCAATAACCTACTTTTAAGAAATGCACCCTAATAATCAAAAGAGGAAGTAAGTACATGCTTGCATGTATCTGGGTCTGCACAGCAGTTATTTATGCCAATACAAATTTCAGGACCAGCAAGATAGCTCAGTGGTCTAAAGCGCCTGCTTAGGCAAGCTTAGGCAAAGCTCTCGGGGACTGCAGCTGGATCCCCGGCACGACATGCCATGCCAGCTCTGACACATGGGTGGATTGAGTCACACACAAAAAAAAAAAAATCAAAAGAACCTTGAAGGTTGGCAACCATTCAAACGTTGCTAAAGTGATACAGGTTTCTAAAGTACTAAGTGCTGGATAGGGGCCAGGGATATAGCTCACTGGCACAGTGCCTGCCTGGCAAACATAAGGTCCTATCTATGTTCAATTCCCAGTATCAAAGAAAGAATGGGCTTGGGGACAGGAGCAACCAGGAGCAAACTGGATGATAACAACATGAGTAAAAGCACAATGTCATGTCCTCCCTCACTCATTCATTCCTTCAGCACATTCTCTCACGCTGAACTAAACACAGGCCGAGGGTGCCACCACACCTGAGTCCTTATTTAACAAGCAGTACTGAGTCAAGGTTAAGCATTTCTAACTCAGCATGTTCAAAAACCTAAAACTTTCTGAATGCCACCAAGAAGCCGCAAAGGAAAATTCCATATCTGACCTCGTGTTGGTAGCTTAACCCTCAGTGTGGCTGTGTTAAGAAATAGCAGGACCTTTAGGAGGTAAAGTCAAGGACCAGGTAATTAGTTCTGGGACTAGGTGACTTGGTAACTGGCTCAGAAGAGATTAAGCAGTTCTCAGTGGCCTAAGCACCTGTTTAGGGGTTCAGTCCCCAGCACCACATGCCAGGCAGTTCCCGCCCCCAGGTACCCTGAGCCAGCGACCATGGTGGAACACGCCTGTTATCCCAGTGCTAGGAAAGCTGAAAACAGGAGGATCACTGTGAGTCTGAGCTGCATAGTGAGAGTGAGACCCTGTACCAAATACAGCTTTAAAAAAGTTCTAAAAGTAGTTCTGTTGGGAACATAGTACCCAAAAAAGTGAAGTTGTTGTGGAAGCACAGGACTGGCTCCTCCCGGTTGAATTTCCTGTGATGTCACATTCACACAAGAGGCTAAACAAAGGGAGGCACCTCATCCGGGACTTTCAGCTTCCAACACTGTGCTCATTGCAAGCTGCATAAACATCTTTTCTTTATGCATTTCCCAGCCTCACGTATTTGGTTACAGCAATGGAAACAGACTAATAGACTTCAACATGAGAATTATGGGAAAACCTCAGTTGGCCCATAACTCTTGCTACCACTTTTGCATCTTGATGTTGTTCCCAATTCAGTAGCACGTGGGAAAGCAACGTGCAGAAGCAACCCTGCTCCCACACTGCAGAAGGGGGTCATACACAGTCGTATGGACTTCCCATGAAGTGACTGGCCATTTTTTAGGACGGCACTAAAAACATCTGGCCCTGAGCACAAACATTCTCTTATGTCTCACAGGCAAAAATTTTATGCTCAAATATCTACTGCAGTATTACAAGCAATGTAGCAATAAAAACTAGAAATACTCTACCCATAAAACCACTAAAGGCACAGATAAACATCAATAATGTGATATAGTCATTTAAAACAATGTTTTAAAAGATATTTGGTGACATGAAATAATGCTTATGAAGCTAAGTTAAAAACAAACAAAAAATATTTTTTTAAAAATTGCCTTTTCTCGTGCACTGACTCCAGTGAGCCTGGCACATCCACGTGGTCCCTGAATCTCCCCCAAGACCATTGTGGCCTTCAGACCCATCAATCTGTGGGGCTCTCAACCCTTGCTCTTCTTGTCAACCGCCAGCAGTACTGGCCGCGGCCGATCTGTCCATCCTCCTCTCCATTCTCCTCCCTTGGCTAAGGAGATCTCCCAGGCCGCCATGCTCCTTCCTAACATGCCACCAGCCTCTCCTTAGTCCCCCGACTCTCCCTGCCCTCCAAAGACTACCTTTTCCTAGGGACCGTCTGCTCCCTGAACTCCTTCCCTAAAGAGTACATTCAGTCCCATGGCTTTGGTTTCTATCTAGACTGTGCCCAAGTTCAGATGCCCGGCCTTGTCCTCTTACTCCAACTCTGGACTTCCATGTCCAATGGGGCACCTCCACGTGAGTACCCAGCAGGCTTGTCGAACTCAACACCTGCTCTGCGCCTTGCCTCACCCCCACCTCTAAGACTCACTGCTCACTAGCACTCCTCTCTTGAAACAGCACCAAGGTCTTGCCGAAGAATGCATGAGTGAGCTCCAGCAAGGGTCGCAGAGTCACAGCACGGGTGGCTTAAACAACAGGAATTCCCATCTCAGAGTTCTGGAGGCCAGGATTCTGAAATCAAGATGGCAGTGGGATGGTTCTCTCAGAGGTGTGACAGACAATCCAGTCTGTTTCCTCACCCTATTTCTGGTCACCAGGCCTTCCTCATCCTGTGGATGGCATTAATGCTGTGTCCATGTGTCTCCCTACCACAAGGACATCGGACATATTGGATTACACAGGCAGGCAGACATACCTGTGCATGTGCACACACACACACACACACACACACACATACACACACTTTAATTACAACTACACTAACCCTGTTTCCAAAGACAGGCATATTCTATGCTACTGGGGCTAGGACTTCAACATCTGAAAAAAAACACTTCCACGCAGAATACTAAGTCCCGGTATCTGACTCTTCTCTTTTTCTCATGAACACAAAAGCCATTTCCAAGTCCCAGATGCATTTTTTTTTTTCAGTTTTATGTATTTGGTACAGGGTCTCACTACAGAGCTTGGAGTCCTAGTGATACTCCTGTTTCCAGCCTCCCCAGCACTGGGATTACCTGTGTGTGCCACCACACTCAGTCTCCACAACCACTCAGCACACCCAAGGGCAGGGCCAGCACAGCATGCGGGGCTGGGGATCAAACCCCGTCCCTTGCACTTGCTTAGCTAGGCACTTATTCTGCTGAGCCGGCCTTCATTCAGGCATTTTAAACATACCTGGAATCATTTTCCTCACCACCTCTCCCCACCCCTCCTCCCAGCCACCTTGTCTTCTACAGTCTGCTTTTGCCAGGAAATCCCAAGGGATCCTCCAGCCCCACAGCCAGCTAACATCTCTCCTCTGCCACAAATCCCCCAACAAAATGCAAAGCCCTCCGCCAGCACTCCCCTGAGTACCATGCTCTTGCCACACTGGCTCCCGTGTTATTCCCTGGAATTCCAAGCTTGCTTCCCATTGGGACCATGAACTGGCTACTGCAAGCCTGAAGCAGCCTCTGCCAGATGCTCACGGGCTCCCTCATCCACCTCGGCCTCCGCCAGATGCTCACGGGCTCCCTCGCCCACCTCGGCCTCCACCAGATGCTCACAGGCTCCCTCGCCCACCTCGGCCTCCGCCAGATGCTCACGGGCTCCCTCACCCACCTCGGCCTCCACCAGATGCTCACGGGCTCCCTCACCCACCTCGGCCTCCGCCAGATGCTCACGGGCTCCCTC
>PVJA010000353.1:135000-184176 GCA_004027025.1 Myocastor coypus | reverse complement strand
AAAAAAAAAAAAAAAAAGATTCAGGACACAGCCATGGATTTAGAGAAGTGCTACATCTATTAGAGATCCTGAAATTCCCAGAGGGAGGATGATGCTGGGTGAAGAGATGAAGACAAGAGTCAGAATATAGAAAGCTGAGGTCAGGTGGAGCTCTCTCTCCTGGTGGGCGCAAGGACCTGCTTGGCAGCTTATTTGTTTGGCTTGCCTCAGCATTCTGTGTCCTTGAGACAGGCCTTGTTCTAGCCACACATGTGTGAAGCTCAGCTGCTTCCCACAGAGAGGTGGTCCCATTTTTTCTGGGGTCTTTTGGTATTTTCCTGGCTTTTCTTTAGGGAACATCTTTTTTTTTAAACTTGATTTTCAAAAATACATTGACCCTTGCTGGGCGTGGTGGCGCATGCCTATAATCCCAGCACTTGGAAGGCTGAAGCAGGAGGATCAGTGTGAGTTCGAGACCAGCCTGGGCTACCAAAGTGAGCTCAAGGCCAGCCTGAACTGCATAATGAAACCCTGTCTCAAAAAGACAAAAAAAATATATACAGTGACCCTGAATGTTTAATCATCTCATCTTCCTTCACCCCAGCCTCACTTCACCCCAGCACCACCTTGGCCAGATCTCTTGAGTCTGCCTGAGTCTAGCTGGTTTGTCTTTTCTGCCTGCGGTTGAACACTTCAGGATGGATTTGCCTGGTGGGTTAAGTTCAAGAACTCCACTGTCCCTGGAACAGGCTGTCCCCATGTCCCCAAACCTGGACCTAGTCAGTATATTCTGTGACAAAGCTTCTCCTTAGAAGTCTTCAAAGCATCTCAGTTCGGAAAGTGTTACCTAAGCAAACCTAGGCTGTACCTCCCCCACCCCTGAGGTCCAGATTTGAGATGGCTCGTAGAGACCTTCCCTGTGTATAATGCCTTTGACTTATGGTACAATGATTTATAATTCTTTTTCTATGAGAATCTCATAAGTATCTTTTGATGATCTTTTTTTAAAAATTTTATTTATTTATTTATTTATTTATTTATTTATTTTCTTGTTTCAGAACCTTTGTTTGTTTATTCACTCATTTTTATGGCCAGCTCAGCCCACCCCGAGGGCAGGGCTGGTGCAACATGTGGTGCCGGGGATCGAACCACAGTCCCTGAAGCTGCCCAAGCTTTCCCAAGCAGGTGCTTTAGACCACTGAGCCATCCCACTGGGCCCCGTCTTTTGATGATCTTAAGTTACAAAGAATTGGAGTCACTGTGTATCTAAAAGACCAGGTGTTTCCCAAGCAAATATAGGCCAGAGACCACTGAGCCAGTAATTGTGGGGTAATAGAATAGGTAAGAATCTAAGAGTTTGTCTGATTCCAAGTCCGTATTATGATGTTTGTGATTCAACCCTCTCCTCACATTTCACACACTGTGTGTGTGTGTGGTGTGTGTGGTGTGTGTACCTATGTATGCATATGGCACCCCTATGCCCATGAAGTTGGTATTTCTTTTAGACCTCACACTACTTCATGGAATGATAATGAGGATCCTCAGAAAACATGCATGCACTGGTGCATCCCAGGAAGTAGAACCTCTCCGCCATGCCCATAGCTTCACACAGCTTCAGGCAGGATCCCAGCCAATGTGAGTGTGAGAGTGACCGTCTTGCTCATTATAGTTGCTTCCTGGAGAGCAGGGAGCTCTTTCTGTGTGCTCTGTCCTGTGCCTCCCATATCTGATAGCTTGAAATCCAATCAAATTAATAACGTTGGAAGAAACAAAGAGAGTCACTCTGTAGATATATAAACCAGGACTATTTCTTCCACTGACATGTAAATCTTTAATAGGATGTGAGATTTAGCAAACAGAAGATGCCAAGATACTGGAGACCTGGGTGTTCTGACCTATTATAAGTCAATCTGTGGCTGCCTAAGGTTGCTTTCTTCAAATAGTTGCATTGGTTGGGAGGTCCTGCTTTGCACTAGGCAGTGTACATTCAATGGTACAGTGTAAAGACAAGAGATATGTGGCCCTTGGTCCCCATGAATTTGCACACTGCACTAGACAGGTCAAATATATGTAGGAAGATGAATGAGAAAACAGATCACTATGCCAAGTGTCAGCTGGTTCTGTATGTAAGCTCTGCTCCAGACATTTAAGGGGAGAGTGGCTGATATGGATGGCTAATTATCCTTCCAAGAGGGAAACTTAGGTGTTGAAATATTTTCTCATGACAGTCTGAATTTTGGCTCCTGTAGGGGGACAATCTGGGGATTTTCAAGTAATTATTGAAGACCTCCAGCAAGGCAGAAAACTCTCTCTCTCTCTCTCTCTCTCTCTCTACCTGTGCATGCCTTTGGTACCCCTATGCCCATGAAATTGGTGTTTCTTTTAGACCTCAAACTACCTCGTGGAATGATAATGTAGATCCTTTAAAGTTAGTTTAAAACCAATCCAGTGTGTTTTGTTTTCACGATCTAAGATTCCTAGACACTCTTGCTGTGAGGAAGTGTTTGCAAAGCTGTGTTTACGTATCCCTTTCCTCCTTCTGATCCTTCCTGGCATTTAATAGTGATAAACTTCCTGTTCCCATGCTGTGCCCACATTTTCTGTCATCTGGATTTATTAATGTGCCTTAGACATAAACTCTAGGATCCTCCCATTGTTCCCCCCTGGACTCCCTTTTACTTTTATCTCATTCTTTTCTGTTTCTTCTGCTTGATAAGAAAAATGAAGTATAAAGTTCTTGCAAGTTCTTTCTCTCTCTCTCTCTCTCTCTCTCTCTCTCTCTCTCTCTCTCTCTCTCTCTCTCTCTCTTATAGGATATCTGTTCCCTATACATCCTGATGGCAAAGTTCCTAATAATGGGGCAAAGCCATGCTGCTTACCTTCGTTACTTCTGGATTGTTACCAGGGAGATTATTCTTCAGGACCAGATTGCCTGCTTCTGGCAGGACTCTTGCTACTTAAGAAGAGAGAGGTCCCTTTTCATTACTGTTCTGAAGCTTGAAGTTGTTGCTGCCTTAATGGTTTCTTCCCTGATTTCCTGGCACAACAGGCTAGGCTTTGGCTTGGAGTCCCTTCCTTGATGTGTCAGAACAGTGGAGATGACCTTGGTTGGTGGGCCAAGGGCACAAACATGCTGGATGAGTGTCTTGAGACCAGGATGGAGTGTGAATCTCTTCTCCTTGGAAGTGTCATGCCCGTTGCTGGTGTTCGTGGCCAGTGAGACAGTTACCTTCTGCCATCTCTTCCGCAGTGGTTGACCCTGAGCTCCTCTTCCCAGGAGGAGCTCTCAACCTTGCTTTATGTTTACTCTGTAGTGCAGGGTGCCAGCACGAGTGGTGACCATTCAACTCACGTGGTTTCCACTTCCCACTGTGTGTACAACTCAGGACCCTTTCCCCGGAACCTGAACCAGTCCTCAGAATGTTTCTCTAAACCATCCTGAAAATAGGCCCAACTGATTAGATCAGTTGTAAGAACTCCATACTATTTATGTGTTTTTCTGCCTCTAATGGAAACTCTCATTTTCCACAGATTTCTCTTATCTTTTTTTGGGGGGTGGGGGAGGGTCTACAGGGTATTCAGGGTCTCATCACTAGATTGGACTTATAGTGATCGCCTGTTTACAGCCTCCCAAGAGCTGGGATTATAGGTGCCCACCACCAGCCCAGTCTCAACTGCTATCTCAGTGTGCCCTGGGGGTGGGGCCAGCGAGGCAGGCCCTGGGATTGAACCACTGGGCCCTGCACCTGCTTGCAGGTGCTTTAATCCATTGACTATTTGGCTGGCTCTGATTTCTCTTATCTTTTCCTCCCCTATTAATGTATCCTGGTTTCTACACCCTCTTCCTCATTTAGTATTGGTGGTAAGGATCATAAAAATAATGTGTCAGCATATAGGATGCTCTTCCTGGGTTATCTTGCTTCATCTTTATAATCACTATAGGGAATACTGATCCTCATTTACAGTTGGGAAAATTAGCGGCCGAGAGAGGCTGCGTGACTTCTCCTAGGTGATGGGATCATCCAGTGTCTGGCCAGATCCTACAGCACCCTCCCCTTACCCCCTTCTTCGGTGCCAGTTTCAATCCAAGAGCACCTCATTATGTCTTCTGTAGTCACTGAATTTTATTCTTTGTTATTGTCACTTACCTAAATACCAACTGTATTGGAAAAATTAAAATTATGGCATCCCTAATAAAATAACATTGAAGGGGGTGTAGATGTCCGCACTGGGAATATTCTTTGTGTGTGAACCAAAAATCTCACTTGTTATAGTCAATGAAGTCAATCGCTCAGTTAATAATGCCCCTAATGGCGTAATTCTACTCAGCGCGAGTGATGGATACCTTTAAAATCGGAGACTAGATTTAATGACAGGACATACTGAAATCAGTACCATGATAAAAACAGCCAGGGTAGGAACTCCACGGGAGAGGAAAGCCCCCAGAAATTTCTTGGTGTTATCCGTTGCACATCCTGCATCTCTCCTCCAAACCTTCCTCTACGTCCCTCATCCATTTCTGTGGCCCCCGGGAGTCCTCCTTTGCAGCACCTGCTCGCTTTTCCAGAGTTTTCTGTGGTTGGAGATTTGCTTTAGATCAGTGAGGCTTTCTGTGTCTGCTGGTGCATGGAGGAGCTCTACCCTTTGTGCTTGTTCCAAACAGGAGGGGGAAAAACAACAACAACAACAACTTATATTTTTAGAGCCCCCTTTGAAAGTATCTTAAGACACCTCTGAGTGTGCTGCCCTTCAAAGAAATGACCTTCCACTTGAGGGATTCTCTGCCGTTGCACAGCTCCCTGCCCTCCTGCTGGAAACAAGTCCCCAGAGATTCACTGTGGCCTAGGACCAAGATGTAGGCCAAGTGGAAACACACCAAAGTGATTTAATAGAAAAGGTAATTCCTATTCAAACGGGATGGTCCCTTATTCATTTCCTCGGATTATCATCAAATTTATGTCACCAGCCAAGGAGCTTTATTGAGTTTTGCAGAGAGATTCCTTTTGCTCTCATTGTCGTTAGTTGGCACGCTGACATTTTCATATGTGTCTCAGCTAATGCCTCAAAATTACTCCATCTACAAATGTAACAATTGAACAGATAATTTTAATAAGATTCAGCTTGACTTCAGACCGCACTCCTTCCTTTCTTTATAGAATGCAAATTGTAACCTGTTTTTAAAGCCGTGCAATGCAGTGAACTTTAATGGGATTTGACAACATCATATTAAGCACAACAACTACGCATAATGTACCGAAAAATTGGACGTGAAATTGGAAACATAGCTGAGAACAAAGTAAATTTACATGGTTTGGTAGTTTGAATGTCTGATATCATATTCTCTCATGCAAGCCCCATAAAAAAGCAAAGGATTTAACAATGGATATCAGCAGAAAGTGCTTTTAAAGTTAAAACTGATGGATGGCTTGTCAAAAAAAATAATTGCATTGGTTGGAAAGTCGGGATGCGTGCTGAGGGGGAGAGAGCAGGATATACAGAGAGGATGATGGGAAGTGACAGTGGTCTGTCAGGAAGGACTGGCTGCCCAGAGGAGTGTGAAGCCAGAACTGTAAGGTGGCAGAGTAGAACAGGCTGTCAGAGCGGGAAAGTGGCTTTAATACCCTGAAAAGCAAAGGAATCCGCCTGTCAGCTTTGCTCAGCCGTGCTGAAAGAGGAAGAGAACATGGCATAAAGTTAGAGACATTAAACAAGGGGGTGGGGGCCCGGGAGCTCCAGAGAGCTCAGGCAGACACTGGGAAAGGGGTGGGGGATGCGTCTTCTGTGCATCCCTGGCTATTTTTGTTTCTCTCCAGTTTTTTCTTTCCTTTTCTCAAGAACCAATGGATTTAATTTGAGGGGTCAGGGGCTTCTCTCTGCTTCTTAAGGCAAGAGTGCTTTAAGAGAGGCACCTGGTCAACCTCACCGCTGTCTGCTTCTCCGGACTCGTGGTGGCTTTTTGCATAGGGACACCTAGGGAAGCCTTGGCGTTTTTCTGGCTTTTCTAGATCTGCAGCCTCAGCTGCTGACCTTTTCTCTCTCCAGCAGGCCATGCAGTCACTCCTCCCAGAGAGGATGCTGATATCAAGCCACTTGGGGACTTGCTTATCTTCCCTCAAGACACTTTGAGGACTTAACACCTCAGCCATGCAATACGAGCCTGATTAAAATGCAATCATCAGATGATTTTTCCATAAATATTTTTTTTGCTTTGTCAGCATTAGGTTTTGAATAATTTATTATTATTTTTTAATATACTCCTGGCAGTGAGGTTAATTTGGTCATCTTGCAGGGGCCGGGCTGGTAATGACCATTTTTATATTGGGCCTCAGAGTTCTTCTCCTGTATAGCTCACAAATTGCACTAGTTGCTTGAGTTTTAAAATTGAGGAAGGGTTGGGCTAGGATGATTTATCAGACCAATAGTTTGTGTATTTGACTTTAAAAAATGTGATCTGAAAAAAATCTGACTTGAGAACCATGCAGAGTCTTAAACTATGTGTGCCCCTCATCATTCTAGATTTGGTTTAGTAGTTTGGGGCAAGGATTTCTTTTCAAAGAAGTGATTTTGTCCATTGTGAAGGAGGGAGGTGGTGGGATGAGAGTGACAGCAGAAGCTTGCAGTGCTGCAGGCCTTCATTCTGTGGCAGGCAGCGTGATACATGTTTGTGGATGTCTTAACTCACATCGTTTGCGGAACAAATTCTGTATTAGGGAGCTTTCCCATTGCTAGGATGAAGATCCCAACACCCACCACCTAAAGGAGGAGAAACCTAACTTGGCTCATGGTCAGATGGTACCAAGCATGGTGAAAGCATGGCGGAAGGAAACTGCTCCCTTGTGGCAGCTGGGAAGCAGAGAGACAAAGGAAGAGGAGCTGGGGGCAGGAACATGTCCCCGTAGGTCATGGCAGTGAGTACCAGTTTAGGTGGAGCGCCACCTTCTAGCAGGTTGGCTAGGGAACTTATCAGTGATTTGTCTCAGTTACTTTTCTCTTGTTGATGGAAAAAAATACACAATGACTGAAATTAAGAAAGGAGGGGTTTACTTAGCTCACTGTTTGTGCAGGTTTCAATCTGTACTCTGTTTGCTCTTGGGTGGAGTGGCACATGGCAGAGGGCAGCCATTCATGGGGGATAGAAAACAGCAAAGAGCAAAAAGGAAGGGGCATCAGTTGTGGCAGCTAGCCTTTTCTCCTTCCCCACATTGTACGCAGGTTATCCACCCTGGGCTGGGTGTAGCGCTCCACCCTTAATCCCAGCATTGGATCGTGAATTAATCACCAACTCTAGAAGCCTACTTCAGTGACTTCATGAGGCTTTGGCAGGGACAACTAGAAAGAAACCATGACATGGATTAATCTATTGATGACTATAGCACCCCCTGTGATGCAGTCACTTTCAAAAACATGAGACTCTTCTGGATCCTGAAGCCATGGAACTTTGAGGGAACGTTCCAGATCTTAGCCACAATACCCTATGAGATAGTTTCTATTAATACTCCCATTAGATAAAGAGACAGATCCAGAGAAGTTAAGTAACCTGTATAAGGTCACACAGCCTAGAAGTGGCAAAATGAGGCCTTAAGCTGAGACATTTTTCAAGAGTTCTAGCTTCTCATCAGTGTGCAATGTCTGTTTACATGTGGGGCATACTTAAATGCCAGGTGGAGTTCTCTTTTATCTCCCTTGCTCTTGTGTGGCTGAGGCAGTCAGAGAAAGGTTTTACTTGAATTGGACATCAGTAACAGGCAAAGCAGGTTAGGCTGTCCAGGAAGAAATGGCTTCTCCTCTGTGCTGTTCCTGGAGTTGAGAGATGGGCAGGAGAAAGAAAATAGAGGGTGGCAGCCAGCAATTTCCTGGTGACAGAAGCATGCCAGAATTGCAACTGAGATCTTAAATGTAGTGCTTGGAAGAAGTACCTACTTCCGGGAGATGGTTCCATTCCAGGTGATGAGCCTGGGTTCAGAAGATGGGGCCTCTGGTTTGGGTCTCCCAGGACCTGGTTGGTGGTTTGAGGTGATGGCCTGGCCTCCTTCTTGTCAGTATCCCGTACAAGATGGTATCAAATGGCTCACTGCAGGGATGAGTTAGTGGGATGTCCCCTGGCTATCTGTGAGTACGAGCACCAGTGTGGGATCACACCTACGTCCTCCATCTCTGTTCCCTCTGGCTGGTCTCTCCCCACAGGGTACCATGTGTGCTGCTGCGTTGTCCTGCTTTCCTGAACCTGTGACTTCATTGTAAACAAGCAGAGTTCTCTATCTAGCTGCCCATTTCTGGTCACAGAAGGAGGCCTGTGTTTTTTCTCTTGGACATTGGTGACCTTTTCCCAACATAGCTGGCAGTGAGAGGGACTGCTTCTGGGCTTCTGCATAGCAAGATGCATTAGCACTGGTTGTGCTGTCTTTCTACGTTTTATGAGGTCTGGCCTGATTTGGGGTGCCTTTAGGGACTTCTTTCCCCTTTCTCTGGCTCTGGCTGTAGCAAATCTAAAGTCAGGACAGCCACACAACTAGTCTCAAGTTGCAACTTCTGGGAACTAATTGGGACTTCAACTCCTGAATCTAAGGATTTCAGAGTGGGTGGGTAGAGCTCGCTTAACTAGTTTTTCCAGTATCCCAGTCAGGCTCTCCAGGAAGGCAGCTCACTGTGTCCAGGGACACCACCAGCCCACCTCCAGGAGACTAGTAGGAAGCTTGCCTAGGATGAACCATAGCTGTTTCCCTAGAACTTGTGCCCGTTGGTCCTTGCTGTAACTCCTAGGACTGTGCAGTGCAAAATCTATGCATCACTTTATCCACTGTAAAACCCCACGAGCCTCTAGCTTGTGTGTGATGCCAACTATTGCCCTCCGCTTCTGGTTCCCCGGCATTCTGCAAAGCTAGAGAGACCTCCCTTCAAAATTCCTTCTCCCTCTTCTTCCCTTCTCTCTCACTTGTAGCCAACCCTTCCACATTTACCCTGTGGTTTTTACAACATGTCTCCTTTTGCACCAGGTCCTATTCCCCTTTCCAACGTTTGGAGCAGCCTTGGTCCCAGGAAGGACTTCCTGACCTGAGGCGAGGGAATAGGACGCATTTTCCATGAGACTTTCAACTAGAGGTGATGTTTCTTTATATTTTCCAGATGAGAAAAGTAGAGTTCAGAAAGGTTAATCTACTTGTCTAACAACACACAGCTAGTAAGGAGTGGAGGAGACTTGGGTTCATGTTTACTAACCCAAAGGCTCAGCTATTCACAAGGTAGGTGGTTTTTGTTTGTTTGTTTTTTTAATAAGTGGAGCGTCTGGAATCTGGCAGGCCTAGATGCAAATTCTAGGTCCACCACAGGTGAATGAATGACCTTGGCCAAATTACTTAACCTCTCTATACCTCAGTGTCCTTGTCTGTGACATGGCCCCTCCCAGGACTACTGTGGGAACATTAAATAAGAGAAGACACAGGAAGCACTTGACACAGCACCTCGGCATGATAATAACTCAATGAATGTTAAATATCATCGGTTTTTGTAGCTACAGTGGAGAGTGCCAGAGTTTCGCACAGTTGGCTGCAGACACTGACGTGGAGCCTCCCAGCTCTTGGGGTGTCAGCACATTTTTGGGGTGCAGGCCCTCAAAGAACCCTCCGTGTTGCAGCTTTGCGATGAACCCAGGAAGGGTGGTAGAGTCTAGAAAGGCTGGCGGTGGCTATCTTCTATCTTCTCCCTCTTCTTTTTTAGTTTAGGTTTTGTTTTTTTTTTACACTTTGAGAAGATTGCTGCAGTTATCTGGAAATCTATTGCTCGGGCAAAAGCAGGATTGCGTGATACAATTTAAAAGGCCGGCAGCTGCATTTCATCCTTTTCACAAGAAAATAACCCCTTACTCCAGTGAAGCTAAAAATAAAAATGGCAGTACATTTGGCAACCACGCTCTTCCTTTATTACCTCAGCAGTATCTGAATAAAATGTCTTATTAAGCAAGATATAGGGGCAATGAAAGGGAGAGTAAGTCAAATTAGTTGACATCTAAGGCTTGGTGCATCATATACAGTGAGGGTAGTTACTGTTTAGTAAAATGGATTTAATGCTTAATATAAATGCTGATATTTAGATGGCTGTATTTTGGCAACTCAGGGCAGAGAGAAGTGGCTTTGAGCCAGTATATCTAGGTGTTAGGTCCTGTCCTGACACAAACCACTTGTGTGGCACCAGGTGATTTGCTCTGTCCCGCTGAGCCCTGCTTCTTCTGTGTGCTCAGTGGAGGTGATTTCTATAGCAGGGCCTGCGTTCACCAGGGGGAAGGGATAACCACAGGGTGTTGGGGCCCACTTCACACTGACAGGTGTGCTGGAGTTCCCTCCAGACATTATTCCTAATGAGCCATACATTTCTTACCTTTGTGTGATAGCGTTCTGGATCCCTCTTTAACTCCATTGTCCGCCATGAACTCTACTACCTCATGGACTACAGAGAAGTGCACTAGAGGATGACACTGGGGAGGGAGGTGGCCAGGAAAGAAAACTTGGCAAGGCCTGTCAGGAGCACAGCTGGAACTGAATTTGTACATGTGAACAGGCGAGCATGCAGATGAGTGTTTTGAGGTATAATTTATCTATGAGTCAGGAAGAACTTTTTCATAAGACCATATAAAATATAAACAGCTCGGTGTTTTTTGTACTTGGAGAAGACAGGAGTTAAAGAGCCATGCCTGGGGAAGCCTATGTGCTAGGGCCTCTGCTGACCTCCTGTTGTCTCCTTTATGTCAGTGGCCACCAGCATGGAGCAGACATCATTTCCAGCTGAGGGAGATTTGGAAAAACAAAATGATCTCAAAATTACACAGCTAACTATTTGCAGAATAGAGAGAATCTTAGTAAATATTCATTTTATATCCAGTTGCTTGTTACCTTATGGTCAAAAGGCCTCTGATTGTACAGTCTTCACACTTCTGTGTGGAGAAGGCCCTCACCTGTGTGCCAGAGACCACTGTAGCTTAGTCTTACAGGGTTCTGGTTTGGTTTGAGTGCTCCTTGATTACTCTAAGAATCCTATCATTGAGGGTTACAGTAATTAAGGAAGGCTAGGGCTTTGTCCAGCCATGTTTACATTTTTTGGGTCAAAAGTCACCAACTGGTGTGAAGGGTTTGTTTATGCGTCCCTCCTTTGAGTCTTCTCTTCTGTTGTGACAGAGTGGGGGACATGTTGAAATCTAGGCTATTTGGCAACAAGTGCCTTGTATAGTCATTCTTAGGTACTACTGGGAAAATGACTGAATGTGACGTCCACCTGAGGTGTCAGCAGATCTTGCCACCTTTCATTCACAAATGAGCTCACTGGAGGCTCCTGGTCATTCTACTTCCTCAGCATGCTAAGCTGAGAACCTTTGAATCTCAAGGAAATCAGGAGAACTTGAGAAAGACTTATGTTCTACTTCTGATGTTCACAAAATCTAAATATACTTAATAATAGTTCTCCCACCTGCTTTGCCTAACATTTTGCAGGAACAACTCTTACTAGAGCTACCTGTCCGTAGTCAGAAGCTTATCCTACCCACTAAACTAAGGGTGAAGTGTAAGGACAGGTCATTTAGTAGGGAGTATCATTATAGAGATAGTAGTTTCTGGAATTATTAGTGATTTATTTGGAGGTGGGGGGAAGTAGAAGCCTTGCACATGCTGATGGCTGGTGTGGTCATCTGGAGCAATCAGAAAGTGCAAGCCAATGACAAGGTCTGTAGCAACTGATGACCTGATAGTGCTTCTAGATTTATAATGCAGATCTGTTCTGCAGTTATGGGGAGTTAATTAGGTGATGGTAGTAATGATGTTGTTGATGCAGGTTTCAATGATCATGACTGTTCAACTGAAGGTAATATGAGTCATGGTTCATCGATAGTGAAGAGTTGTAAGGGTCTATTCTTAGTAAGAAATTGATAAGAGTCCTGAGATGGTCTTTTCTTCTACTCCTACCCTCCTTATTCCTCAGTGTTCTTTGAGAATGCAGGATTCAAGCAGTTGATGTTGCTAAATATATAGTGCAAATGTAAATTGTGATTTCTTAGAAAGGAAGTAAACTTGGACAAAAAATAAAATCCCCAAATTGAGAATGGAGGTCATGTAATTCCACTCATCAACCTAATAAGAATTCTATGTAGAATTTTCTTTATGGACAGTCAGCTTTGGAGTCTTCCAGTGCAGGAGTATTTGCCACACTCAGGGTTATTAGAACATTCTCCCATGGGCCAGTTAGTGGACTCAATAGTGCTGGTACCATTTGATTGAGCCAAGGGATTTTGCCAATTCAATCCTGAAGTCATATTTCTAAGAAGCAGAGAAAGAACAGTGATAGCATTCCATCTGGTCTCAGTCTTTGCATCAATGTGCAGAGACTTGGAGCCAAAAACTCCCTTTTGCTCCAAGTTCAAAACAAGTGGAAGAACCCGATTGTCTCTCCAGCTGGAACCAGCCATACATACCCAGGATGGTGACATCTATGGGCAGAGATAGGAGAGCCCACTTCCAATGTCAGAAGTCAGTCAACTCATAGGTGTTTCTGAGGAAGAAAAAAGGCAAAGAGATTATGGCTGAGCTTGATCTGCCTAAATATAGATGAGTAGGAATCTAAGTTGTCATTTAGACAATTTCTGTCTTTCTTTTTGGAAGTTTTGCTCTAGATGTCTGTAGCTGCATGGAGACTCAGCTTTCTAGGATGTCAACTAGATAGCATAATGATGAAATGATAGATTTTTGATCTCCCAGTGGGAAACAGAATTGCCCAAATACTTTTGGTAACCATGATTATTGAGGTGTGAAGGGTAAGGAAACCCTGCAAAACCAGAATCTACAGTAATTGCCCTGAGCTTTCTCTCAAGGAGGTCCACTCAAGAATACTTGGTACCTTGATGAGACTGTACCAGAGCTTTGAAGTTCCCTGAGATTTCTACCACCCACCCTCAGTAGCACTGACCTACGTGGTTCTGCTACAGAATCCTGTCCTTGAAGCTGGCATGCATATTAAGAGTGTCCAGTGTTTCTTGATTTGGGAGTCTTCTTCCACATGTTAGAATCACCCAGCACCATTTTTTTTTTTATCATCTCATGTAGTTTCGCTCTCTTACTACATTGAAGCCTTATTTAGCCAAAAAATACTGGAAGGCTCAGTCATACATGAACTGCCCAGTTTCACAACAGAGCACAAGCTCATGGAGTGGCTTTGCTATTATTATAAGAACTGACAAATTACTCTCTCTAGACATCTGCTATCATTTGTGCCATAAATGAATTTCTTTTAGCTCTGCTGTGTGGAGGACCACTGGGAAACTCTCCTTGAAAGAGGAGCACTTGTCTCCATTTGGCTGAGTCTGACCCTATTTCCATGTATGGACATGTACAGAGCTGGCTAGGACTTTTCCTTATCCCTTCTGTTGCAGCAATGCATATTGGTCTAAGGGTTTTTTTTTTTCCTTGATGACCTCACGCTTTGTTCCCTTGTGTGAGCCAGGTCTAAATGGGATGGGGAGCCAATGTTCTATGCTGTTGCCTAAAATTGAGGTAGAGGCTATGACTTTCTGAGACTTGAAAGATTACATGTCAGAGCTGAAGCGTTGACCCCAAAATATTAGATGCTATCTCAGCTGTGAAATGCAGATTGCTTTTTCTGCATATTCTTCTCTGCATATTGCAGAGGTGAATGCAGGTCTTCTGCCTAGCCCAGCTCACTGCACTCACCTACTTCCTGCCATTCTCACAATCACTCATCCTCTAGCCACTCCTTTCTTCATGAATTCACAAAACTCAGGTTTGGCATTGGGTCAAGGTCTTTGTTCCAGATAGCCATCACCATGGCTGGACTTAGGACCCCTTGGCTCCCCATAACTACAAATATGCCTTCGTGTTTTTGTTCTTGCCATGGGTTGCACTGGAAGTGGTAAACTGTAATTACTGACTAGAATTCCCATAACTTTTCTTGAGATTGTAAATAAAAACTTCCTAGGCCATGATGAGGAGAACCAGGAAGGGAATCTCCATACTGGCTTCCAAGTTGATATATATGTTGAATATGTTGATATATATATATATATATATATATATATGTATATATATATGATTTCTTTTTCCCTATGACTATACTTTCCTAAGAGTACAGGAGACTAATAAACACTGAAACTCCTTTAGCAAAACTCTTGTTTGGTTTTGAAGTATTTACTACAGGGTCTACAGGGTCTCACTATATAGATTGTACTCATAGTGATCCTTCTGTTTTCAGCCTCCCAAGTGCTGGGATTACAGATGTGTACTACAATACCCAGTTTCAGCTGCCATCTCAGTGTGCCCTGGGGGCAAGGCCATCATGGCTTGTGGGATTGAACCCCAGTCTCTGTGCTCTGCATAAGCAGGCACTTTAGTCTATTGAGCTATGTGGCCAGCCCTTGTTTGTGATTTAGAATTAAAGGTTTCTGGACTGTATAGCCTTACTGATCAAGTCACATGGATGAAAATTACATGCCTAGGATCCTTCTTCCAGGTGGCTGTTATAGAAGGAGTGGCTATCAGATACACACCAAAAAACTCAACTATTAAGATCTAGCTTGAATAAATTATCTGCCTGCAAATCCAAGCCTTAAAAAACCATGTTGTTTATTCCAGATGGTAGTCCTTACTTTATCTTGGCCATTGTAAATGCAGTAAGTATACTTTTGTAAATTTTCCAATTAAACAACTAACTAAATGTTGTATGCATAGGGCCTAGAATGGATTATAACATTGAAGACAGTTAGGAATAATGCCAGCCTACTTGCAATAATCGGCAAAAATGATGTATGTGAAAAGTGGTTTATAAATTTGTAGGATCACAGCTTAGTCTGGAATTAGTATTTATTCTGCAGAGCTCTCCAGGCATAGCCTCCTACGGAAAATGATTCAAGGTGCCCACAGACACTCTAGTCCTAGCCTTTTCTGAAATAATCACAGGTACTTTCAGCACATGGTCTGCCAGATGCTATCATTTCTGACAGTGGGTCTGAATTTAAGGAAGTTGTGGACAGGAACCTTATCTGAGCTGTCACCATTCTGCCTCATCACCTTCAAGCAAATGATCAGGCTGAAAGGCTACTCAAGCTACAGAGATGTCCTAGGAGGATGCTGCAGGAGATTGGCCAGTGAGATTCACTGGACTCTTCATCCCTCAACCTGTCACTCCAGGTTCAGCCATGGAAATTGGCTCTGATGCATTACTAATGGGGAAATAACTCAAGACCGCTTTGAATACCTATAGCCATGCTTGGATGAGGATTTTGACAAGATCGTATTCTGGACATAGTTCTGCCTGCTTGTTTTCTTTAAATGAAGAAGAAATAAGACTCAGTTTTTGTTAAGAGCCGTGGATCCAGCCTAAGGTGGTTTCCTAATGCAATAATTAAGCTCACAGCATGTCCAGAGAGCAATATATGCCTCTATAAGTTGCTGCAAGGCCATTGAGAAGGTGAAGCTGCCATTCTCCTCTGGCCAAGCATCTATTACACTGTGTACATAGTTCTCTGGACCCACTCACACCACATAGAAATAGCCTCACAGAATATGTACAGGGTAGTTGTGTTGAGTACAAAGGTATTTGATAAAATGTAGGGAATTTCTAGCACACACTCTTTTTGTTTGGTGTCTGTACATTATTGGCTGGATTGTAATTTTACCTGTAGTTGAGTCCTACTTACTGGGCTTTGCTTTGAAAAGCTTATGCCTTTGTAAGTGCTGTGGTAAAGACTTCTATCTGCTTCCTGTTTCCCTGCTCATACGTAGGACTGCCATGTCCAGCTGTGCAGACACCATCTTGCCCAATTGTAAACAGCAGCCCTAAGAGCAAGCGTATCGAAATATTTAGTAGGAGTTCCATGAGCAGGTTGTGCTTGGAGAACGAGGCAGTGCTCATTTTTGTTACCGTTTGCACTGAAGCCTTAGCTGACCTATTCAACAACTATAGGCTTTCACTCCCGAGTCTGCAAAAAGTATTTGTAGATTCTGAGAAGTAAAAGTCAGCACCAGCTAATCTAAGGATGATGACTATTTTATCTGTTATTTGAAGCGGTATAAATACCGGTCATAACACCCACCTCTGCTTCTTTTTCTGATTTATTTATACAGACCTGTTGATTTCTGGGACTTTTCCTTGATGAAAGGGAGGATGGACACAGAAATGAGGTGACTCAGAATGATCCACTTGCCTTGTCTTATTTTGCCTTTTTGGCAGAGAGGAGTGACCAGGATGGGGCTGGGCAGCCAGAAGGACCCTGAACCTGGAGTTGAAAGCATTTCTAGGGAAGGAGAGAGCCAGTCTTTGTGCTTAAATATTTTCCTTGCAGTAGGAGGTAGCACTTGTGCCAGTCACAGGGTGGGTGATAAGAATTTTGCAGAAGTGGTATAGGCAGAGAGCAAGGCTGCGGTGGGTGAGAAACCTGCTGAGTGTGAGCCAGGTGCTGCTGGGCGACAGGCTGGGCACCTCAGTGAGTGCCTGTGAGTGGCGTTGGGGCCAGCCCTATGTGCATCTAGAAGTTTCCTGGCTATACATCCTGGTTTGTTTCTACTTCAGTATCTATGTGAAGGCAGTGTGAATTCTTGGAAACTGAGTTTATTTCTTTGTTATTTTGAAACAGTTTTCCTCTTCAAGTGTCCTCTAGAACCACTGCAGTTACTCTGCTTAACAATCGAGTTCTTAGGAAACTTGGTGGGAACTCACCCTCATGGGGGACGTTGTGGAGTTCTACTTCCGGAGGAACTTTTCCTGGTAGGAGGATCTCCTGGCCTGCGTGGGTTTCCTGTAATTGGGGCTCCTAGGTCTTCGTTTCCTGTTTCCTCCACTCACGCACGCACGCACGCACGCACGCACGCACGCACGCACGCACGGAACTTGCTCCCAGCCTGCTGCTGCCACAGGCTCTGAGCGCCTCATTCTTTCCCTCCCCCACCCTGTCCTGCCCCTTTCTGCACATTCCCCACTCCCATTTCCCATATTCCCTCAAAGCTTTGAGGTTCCCAAGGAAGAGAAAGGCAGGGGTGAAAAATTTAAAACTGCCCAAGATGGATAGTGAAAACACCATGCATAAATAAATTACAGCAAACCCCCCGAATGAACAATGATTGTGTGGTTGAAGACCTGGCTGAATAAGTGTGTCAGGTACTGATTGGAAGCGTGATAAATGCAATGACCTAACAAAGGATTGACTTCTCCTGCAGACAGGCCCCTTTTAATGGATGGAAAGGGAGGAAGCTTCATTTAGAAGGGAGAGGCTGTTTGCCGTGCAGATATGACAAAGGGGAAGTAGACAACCATTGATTTACGTTTGGGAATGACAGTTGAAAAATTCAGCAATAATCATGACAAATGAGAAGAGATGCAGTCGGAGGAAAAAATGCCAATACGTTAAGCCTGTGAAGAAATGCCAAGGTCACAGAGGAAGGTTCCCAAACTTCTGCTTTTGACAACCTTAGTGGAAATAATAGGAAATATGAAGGTTTGGGTTAAGAGGGAGAACGTGGCGCTGAGGGAGGACTGCAGGTGTCCATAATTAGTGGCTAGTTTGGAGAGGGGGTGGCAGAAAGTCCCCCACCCCTTACTCCCTCGGGACAGCTTCTAGCCACAGCCACTGGGGTGCTTCCACTGCTGCCAGGCCTGACCTCCTCCTCTCAGAACCTTAGAGAAATTGAGCAAGTTATTTAAATGTCAGCAGCAAAAATGGGGGCAGGGTATGGCGCTGAAGCTTCTTGGGGACAACAGAGCGGAGCTTTTGTTTTGATGTTTAGACTGTGGCAGGTCTACCTCTGTATTTTCCATTTCATCTTGAAAGACTGATTCTAACTAAGAAAGCAGTGACTTTTTACTCTTCTGCTTGCTTAGATTTAGAACATGGCCTTTCTTTTTTTTTTTTTTTTTAATCATCTTTGTTTATGAAACTCTGGTAAGAGATACACAGTCCAGAAAACACTGCCTGCGGGTGTGGAAAGTGGATTTAAAAATACATATATGTGTGTAGGGAAGAGGTAGTATGGAGAGGTGTGGAAGATAGCCCTGTGACCTGGGAAATAGCAGAGCTTGGTTATTGTTTGCTACTAACTATAAATGTGGACAGTTATTGTCTCTTTGGTAGAGCATCATGCAATTGTCTTTAGAATGGCAAAAACTGTGGAGAAGCACTCTTAATTCTCTGGTGGATGATGCTGGGATTCGACATTATGTCTGAACACGCTCTGTAGCTATGAGCCCATTTGCAGATGTATAGACAGATATCTAGCAAGTATATTCACGTGTAGCTTTTAGAGTCCCTGTCTTATTCCATTCATGCTGCTATAACAAACTACCATAGACTGGTTGGCTTATAAACAACTGAAATTGATTTCTTATAGTTCCGGACACTGGGAAATTTAAGATCAACGTGGCAGCAGGTTTGGTGTCTGGCGATGGCTGACTTTCAGATCAGAGACAGCATCTTCTTTCTGTGTCCTCACATTGCAGAAGGGATGCATAAATTCTTTGGGGCCTCTTTCTGTTAGTCACATTCATGAAGGTTCCACTCTTCTAACCAGCCATACCTCAAGAGCCCCTCTTCCTATTACCATCACTGTAAGAGTAAGGATATTAATATGAATGGAGTGAGAATACAAATATTCAGATCACAGCATTCATCCAGATATAGTTCCGTATTTTATTCAACAATTACCACTGTTTTCTAATATTTGATTTTAATTAATTCTCATCCAAATATTTTTTATGGACTTAATCCTCTATCTTACTTACTTATAAATTAAGATCTAATTAAATGGGTAAAATGCATGATACTTAAGTGAAGAAGAAGCCCTAGCACACACAATGTTGCTGTGGATCCAGTTCCCAGTTTGAGGAATGACAAGATACAGTCCAAGGGAATTCTGCAAGCTCAGACAACATGTAAACTATGATTACATTTTTGCTGAATTCGTTGAAAAGCAATACCTACAATTTTTTTAAAAAATATATAAAATAAGATGGCAGGGAAAACTTTGGCAGACATATCATAATTTGTGAATATTCCATGCTCAATGGAAGAAATTTTATTTTAAGCCAGGCCTCAAAGGGGAGTTAGCTCACTAAAAAAAAAAAAAAAAAAAAAAAAAAGAATGGTCCTTTGGGAGCTGTGTTGCGCCATGATTCCTCTTCCCATTCTAGTAGCTCAAGGAGCCTAGCTTGGCCAGGGTTAACCCCAGGCCCCATGTCACACCATCTGTGTGGCTATTTTCATTGGAATTATCTGGGCATGTGAGAGTTCATGATGAACCAAGCACTGTGTTTAAAGCAACGTCCCCCTTACCTCAAGCAAGTAGAACAGGAGTTTCTGCCTTTCATCAGCGAGTACCCTTTTAATGCTAGAAATGAAAGTAGGGAAGGACCATGTTATGAATGAGTTGGATCTGATATTTGAGGTAATCTTGGGTCTATAATGGTTTCTTACGACTTCACTTCCACCTGGGGCTGTCGAGTAGGGATATAGGGAAAGTAGTCTCTTTAGATTAAACATTTTCTAATCAGCTTTATCACTCATATTTGAATTTATCTTATTTGAGGAAAATGCCAATATATTAGCAGGCATGTATGATACACAAGGTGACCCTACCAACTTAATGACATAATACATTATCCTTAATGAAGTCAATATCTTGTCTTTTAGCTGTCTGTCTATTGGGGCGATTAATTGCAGTGTCATTAAAGTTAGCTCTCTTTTCATTTGAGCTTGACAAGTCGCATAAAACTAATGTTCTTAGTTATCAGCTACTGGAATAGGATGGAGGATGGAGGAAATTGTAGGGCAAATAAGGGGGTACTGCTACAGCTAACTTGAAGGACTTTTCCAATGACTGTGCCTATAGGTTTCTCCTCACCCAATCTCTCTTATTAGTCGAAATGCGGGGCAAAGGTGGGTCAATTTGATTTGACTGAAGTTCTTCTGAGGGTTTGATACGGAGGAACGAGGATGCTATGGAAGTGACACCCAGTCCAGGAGATGCTGAACTGGTTACGTGCAGGGGCTTGGTTACTGCAAGGGTCTGTACACTAAATTAATTTGCCTCGTTGCCTCTTGCATCCAGGTATGTGAGTGGCTAGCCCGCGAAGGGCTGTGACAAAACCCAGAGGAAACCATGCTTTCATTTAGTCTTGAAGATTTTCTAATTTAATGGGCTCTCTCACAAGGGGGGAGCACTGGAGGTGGGGGCAAGGCACGTGCACATCCGATCCAAGGTTTGCAAATGGTTCTAATAAACACCGGTTAATCGTGGGCGGTGTGGGAGCCATAGCACCTGGCCCAGCACTAATTGTGAAGCCCAAGCATCACTCCCTGCCTTCCCCCTACCTTGGAAACTACGAGACAGGATGGCTGTAATTTACAGTGTGTTATCTTTGTCTATAGCGGCAAGATGATATGAAGTAAATCAAGGTACGAGTAATGAAAGACTGAGAATTTATTCCTTGGAGCACACTTTAAAGTGTAGTATCTGTTATAGTGGCACTGCCTGAAGACCCTGAAATGAGACTGGATGAAGGGCAATAAAGCAGCATAGAGGCTCATGTTAATGTTGTTTGTCTGAGGTTAGTAATTGGGTTCCGCTGATGAGTTGTGTGAAGACGAAGTGAGAATCCCGGCTAGTATTGTAAATCTTACATTGTTGGAACAAGAAGCAATCCTAACAAATATTGATCCTCTTCGTGCCCAGAGGCGAGGAGGGAAGCTGCGAACTGCAGAGCACTGGCTTGTTGCAATAGCACCAATTACCTTAGTGAAACCGGTGCTCTGCATGAAATCCCAGGGTGGCCGCAAATGGTGAATTAGCCATGATTAGGCTTTTTAGATGAATCCCCCCAAAATCACGCTGGCTTAGCGCTCTGTCTCAATTATCTTTGTGGTCCTGAAAATATATTTGGTGTGAAGCAATGCTTCACAGTTGTGTGAGACCCTGGACAGGCGCGGATGCCACATCTAGGCTCGTGTCCAGCCACTACTTTAAACGGAGAGGGTGCAGAGTGAATGTGTTAGAATTGGCCGAGAGGACTTTGTTGAATAGTACCGAGTTGTGGGGTTCACACCCCACATGCCATGGACTTTGTTGTTGAGCTTTATTTGTTGGCCCTTATGGGTGGTAAACCTATGTCCTGAAGATCCTTGGTGAGAAGATCTCAGGAGAAGGACAGGTATTGGGAGATCTGGGATAGTTAGGGTTGACTTCTGCTTCTTCCTTCTTAATGTTAAGGTCTTCTAAAGGTATAGCCTCAGGGTATATTAATGTAGGAGCTCTTCCTTGAGTTCTCACTGGGCTGCATGAGAAGAGAGAGCTGATAAACGCTGGGGCGAGGGAGGCACCTTCCACTTTGTTTCCTCCCAGGAGGTAAGCACATGTTCTCAGCATCTGTTGGCACCTTTTCTCTTCCCTTTGTCTGTGGCTGTGAGTTTGCGGAGGTTATGAACTGAGATCAGGCCTTGTTGTTGGGCCCTTGGGCTTTGGCCCTTCATGCCACCCTGCCCAGTGGACTCTGCTAGGAGAATGACCGCCATAGGGGACCTCAGAATATTTGGTCTCAGACACGAGGTTATAACATACTTGTTTCCACATATATGTTTGAGCAAAGCATCAATAAAGTCAAGGGCCCCAAAACCTGGCAGGCAGAGAGTAAGGGTATGGATAAAAAGAGCCATAGACCTTCTAGAACTAAAACTAGGCATAGGGTAGCTCTGCAGTTGCTGTGATGTAGGAACTCATCGGATGATCAATTCTGTGTTTATTTGAGTGCCTAACATGGTACCTAGCTGGATTAAATGGGGTTTGTACTCTAGTGGCAGGTGGTGATGGTGATAGTGATGGGACAGGAGAATGTACAGACAATTGATGAAGCAAACTGAGAAAACATGAAAAAGATAATGGCTTGGCATGGGTGGGATTTTTTTAATGATGTAATTTTAAAAATCCTTTGTTTTCACATTACACACTGCACATGTGAGCACCAATGTTTCTCCTGCATACCTCCAACCAGCTATCTATCTATCTATCTATCTATCTATCTATCTATCTATCTATCTGTCTGTCTATTTATTTGGCATAGGGTCTCACTATGCAGCTCAGACTTGTAGTGATCCTCCTGCCTCAGCCTCCTCAGCATTGGAATTGCAGGCATGTGCCACCCCAATATCGAGGACAGCACAGAGTGCCTATGGTTTGGATGCCGCCATAGCATGTGGTACCCAGGATTGAATATGGGTCCTTGCACTTGCCAGGCAAGCACTTAGACTGCTGAGCTATCTCCTCCACCCCTCCAACCAGTCCTTAATGTCCCTCAGCTAGGTCTTGTACATCCTAGACTTTCCATAACTGTTCAGTCAATGAAATAATTACAGAGAGAAGCTAGGGAAACTCATAGCACATGGATGGTGGGTGGCGACTTTTGAAATTGTCTGGAGTTTGATCTGATAGGTATACAAATTTTACAGTGAAATAGAAATGGCTTACCATTTGTGGATGAGTTTTGCCAAGCAATAAGTTATATCTGAATTGACTGGTGATGTCTGCCTGCCTCTCCAGGCAACAAACACATTTTGGAGGGATTGTTCACTTGAAGCTTGTAATAAAATCTTTACCACTCTGAACAGCTCGTCTTGGTGTCTGCTAAGGGGGGGCGGGGAGACAAGGCGAACATGGAGATGGTTTTTCAGTGTTTAAAACAGCACAGATCTGGAAATGCCAATAAGCATAGCACATGCAGGTGAGCTGCTTTATGATTCAAGTGGAGCCATTTGCCCCAGTCACAGGTCACGGCCACCTGTGTCCAGCATGCGTGCTTGTGACCCAGCTCCTGCTCTTTGGGACAAGGAGAGGGGAGAAAGTGAGTCCATTGCCTGCTGGCCTCCTGAGACACCTCTGAGGATTAAATAACTAATGACTATAAAGTGCTCTGTGAAAAGAGAGTGCTCTATAAAGTGTTATTGTTGGGGCTGTTAAAAATGGAAAACGACTTTTAATTTAGAAAGAGAACACTCAGCGTAAAGAGGGGTAGCTGTAAAGCTTTTATCGCCACTTTGCTTTCTGAAGCTTCTTAGCCATTGGGGTTGGCACTGTGGTCTGCTTGCCCAGGGACTCTCTTACCTGCTCGTGAGTCTCAGATGCCACATCGTCCCATTGACACTGTGCCACCTCAGTCCCCTTGCTGTGCTGTAGCTCTTGTGCTGAACTGGGCATCAGTTGGCACTGGTTTGCCTGTTGATTAGAAGTTAGGATCAGGGGTGCTTTCCTGAGACCCAGGTACCTGGAATGGAGTGAATCCTGTCATTTACTAGCTTCAGGAAGTCCCCAGATCAGCCACATACATGCCATGTACCCTTAGAAAGCTTCAGGACTAATGATGACCACACCCTGAGTGACATCCAGCACATCCTTCTCTCTCTCTCTCTTTCTCTCTCTCTCTTCTTCCTTCCTTCCTTCCTCCCTCCCCTTCTATCTCTGTCTCTCTATCTCCTTCCTTTCTTCTCTTTCTCTCTCTCTCTTTCTTTCTTTCTTTCTTTCTTTCTTTCTCCGGTACCAGGGATTGAACTCAGGACCTTGTGCTTGCCAGGCAAGCCCTTATTACACTGAGCTATCTCCCCAACCCAATCCTTCTATTTCTTAATGACCAAAACGTCTCTTTCTGATTGTTGAGCGTATTCAACTTTTACTCCAAATTCAGAATTTTACTGACTGTCCCTAGGTATCCCATTCAAATTCTATTTTCTTTATGTCATACTGATGTGGCTGAGAGGTTTAAAATATATGGTTGCGCCTCTGCAGTCTGTGTTATTATTTCATGAGTTATGCATTTGGAATGTGATTCTAATCACAGTATGCAGGATTTATTTGGGAGGGACTTTATTTCTAACTATCCGTGAAGCCAATCTCATCTCCTTTCTGATCTCCTTGTTCGCTGCCTCCTCTGACTCAATACTTTGCAGCTAGCTCTCCCCAACAACACTTCCCCTTTAAGAAAGGAGTCCATCATCTTGATATTTATCATGCAAGTATGGTGATGGGTTTGCATTTTTATGACCATGTTAAGTGGTGAGCGTTCATTGGTGCTACCTCACCCTGGATGCCCATCCCAACACAGGGCTGTTTGTCAGGTTCTCATCTCCCCAAAGCCTGACCAAGGAGCTTAGGACCACTACAAACATGTTCCCTTTCACTGAAGAGGAAATTATTATCCTATATTTTTGTAATAACCGATAACATTTTGAATTACTCACATTTACGGCTTGTCCTCTAACTTATGCTTAACCTCTACTCCTCATGGAGCTGGCGATGACAGGCTTGTTAGTTAACCATTTGTGGGAACTTAAGGGGAGGTGGAAGTCCACGTGACCAATAATGAAGCAGAGAAGTAATTTATTTCTGAAGTTGAAGTCGTAAGCACCATGCTTGCTTTATACTTCCTTGGTAACAAGTGAAGCCAGCCCTGTTGGTTTAGCAGTCATGCACTGGGTGATGTGCTGGGTGGTGAGAGATGCTGGATGTGCTTGCTGGGCCTTCAGGTTCCTGTCTTTGTTCCTAAAGCTGTGCATTGGAGAACACTAAGGGGTTATAATAGTTATACAGCACTGTGACACCACAGTTCTTGGCTGGCCTCTAAGCAATGACAGGGGCATTCCTTTCTATGCCACATGTCTTCCGACTGTGGTTTTCAGTGTGTTCCTAGGTGAGGCTCCCTTTTCCGTGAGTCCGGAGTCCAGTGGGATATGAACCATTGTGCTGCTACGGGGCATGTGCTTAGGTTAGCTTTTGAGTTGGTTGACTCGCTTGGAGGAGAAACTGTTAAGGAGCAGGTCACTTTGTGTGGAGGTCGCCTTGGTCGACAAGGAGCACAATGGTTCAAAAAGGTATGATTCCAGGATGCTTGTTCCTTAATTATGGTATACAGTTACAGGACTCTAAATTGGATGGTTTACCAAAAGCCATTGCTATTATGTCCAGAAAAAAGAAAGAAAGAAAGAAAGAAAGCAAGAAAAGAATATAACTCATGTTTTCTAAATTCACATTCTTGCTATGACTTTGAGGGTTATACCTTCAATGCCCTTTTCCATTACTAAACCATCCCGCTGGGCATCTCCTAGATTGCTTTTGCCAGGAGTTTTGGTAGATCCTGTCTCATATGCTCATCCCAAGAACTGTGCGGTGAAAGTACTGTCTTCCCCATTTTACAAATGGAAACAAAAACCAAGACAGAATTTCAGAGCGCTAGAGGAACTTGCCCTATGCTCTGCATCCGTAAGTTACACAGGCACGTAGAGGTAGTTCTAAAACATATGCTCCTAATCTCTGTGCTTCCCTCCCCTTGTGCTAGTAGTCAGAAATACATCACAGAGTTGTCACGGGCCTCCTGCCTGGTATAGAGTCAACTACGTCAATGGTTTTGCTGTGATATATTGGATACAATACTTGAGACTTGGTGGTTATGGGAGATATTGATTTATTGATTCAAATCAGACAAAGATTTCCTAGATGCTGAACTATTCAAAACTATTTGCAGTGCATTGGTACTAATGGATATGATATTGGCCGAGGTTCTTAGGCTTCATAGAACTCTATGTAGTTTTCTAGCTGAGACCTTGCTCCATGCCTTATATGCTCTGATACCGCAGATACACTTACATCATAATCTCATAGTATAGTGTTAAAACTTGACCTAAATAACAAAAATCTTTAAAATAAATTGAAGACAATAAAGGAAGTATAGTCCATAAATATATGAAAGAATGCTCAATATCTTTAGCCATCAAGAAAACACAAATCAAAACTACATTGAGACCTCATTTCCCTCCAATTAGAGTGGCTATTATGAGAAAAAGAAAACATTTTGGCAAGGTCATGGAGAAATCGGAACTCTAATACACTATTATTGGTGATATACATTAATACAGTCTCTATGGAAATCAGAGCAGAAGCTCTCATAAAACAAAAACTAAAACTGTCATATGGCCAGCGTATTATATTATTAATTGTTACTGGTTCATTGATAAGAAAGTTTTATGCTCATATTGTTTGGTCAGTTTTTATACCCATGTCTTGTAATGTGAGTAACTACTTTGAAGATAAAAATATATAATGTCTTCACCATTGTTATTCTTCTACAGTCTTGTTTTGAAATTTTATATCATTGTACTTTCTGTTTAGTTTCCTTTTCTTAAAAAAAGAACACAACAACAACTATGCCACTGCTAGGTATATAGCCAAGCAAACATACAAAAGAGTGTTACTTGCAAACATGAAGAGGGGGAAACAGCAATTTATAGACAAACAAAGGAGGAAGACATGGTATAGCTGCACAGTTGAGGATCATACAGCCATAAAGAAGAATGTGATCCTGTCATTTGCAGGAACGGGAGTGGTATTAGAAGACATCTCCTTAAGTGAAATAAGCTGAACAGAGAAGCAAGTGTCCTATGTTTTCTCTTTTATGTGGAAAATAAAAATACAAACTAACAGTGAGCCAGAAGAGGTCTTTTAAAATATGGGAGGGAGGGTTCAGGAGGAGGAGAAGAAGCAGGCATAGCGAGGGTAGAAGGGAAAGGTGTGATTAAAGCTGAGCATATTCTTGTATGAAAGTGCCACGGTGCCAGCCACTGAAGTGCGTAGGTAATGTACATTTGTAATAATATTAAAAAGGAACTTAATGAAGAAATCAGTCTTCACATGTTACTGCAGGTTTGCAATTTCCACAGATACACTTTTGTTGTAGAAAGGAAATTTTACTTGGTAATATCCTTTTCTAGCCTAAAGAATTTCACTCAACATTTTTTTTTTTTATTTTTAAAGTTTCTAGAAACAAGTTTCCTATTTCTGCCTGTCTCAAGTTATCTTGAAATTGCCTTCGTTTTTGAAGAACGCGTTCACTAGATGTAGAATTCTGATTTAAGTATTGCTTATTACATTATTTCTGGCCTCCATCGGTTTTCATGAGAAATCAGTTGTCACTTTTTAATCATTGTTCTCCTGTATGTAATTATCTTACTTTTACTTTTAAAAATTTTCTTTTGATTTTCAAAAGTTTGATAGCAAAGCTCAGAGGTATAATTTTTGTTGAATTTATGTTCCGTGGCTTTCTCTTAAGTTTCTTGTATCTATATCTTTCAATTTTTATCAAATTTGTTGGGCCTCTGTCATTCATCTTTTCTAGACATAAATATATTTATGCATTTGTATATATATATTCATATACATAATACATATCCTCATTCTTTGTCTTCTGTCATATTGGAGTTCTAATTCCATATATGTTACACCATTTAAAATTGTCTCACAAGGGGTTCCATACATGGGTCTGCCTTGCTGGCCCTGCCCCTGGGGTGCACTGAGACACAACAGAGACTGGGTGTGGTGGCGCACACCTGTAATCCCAGCTCTGAGAGGCTGCAAACAGGTAGATCACTATGAGTCCGATCTAGTAGTGAAACCCTGAAACTCTGTAGACCCTTCCCAAAAATGAAATAAATAAAATTGTTTCACAGGTCTCTATGGTTTTTAAAGTGTTTTCTCCTTTTTTTTTTTTTGTAATCTTTGTTGTTGTACATTCAAAGTCTCTGGTCTGGCAGGGGGTGATAGCTCAGCAATCTAAGCACCTACCTAGCAAGTACAAGGACACAAGTTCAATCCCTAGTACTACATGCTGTGCCAGCCCAGCAGCCCTGAGTGAGCCATGCTGGCTCTGAAAACAGGCATGGTAGTGCATATCTATAATCCCAGCACTGGGAAAACTGAGACAAGAGAACCATTATGATTCTGAACAGCATACCAAGAAAGTCTCTGGCCCTTTTTTAATCCTGCTCTTTTTCTGTTAAAGTCCTAAGACCTAATTTTTATTTACATTGTGATTAGTTTCCAAATACATATAGCTCCCACATTTTCATTTGGTACTATTTTTATTTGAGAATCTAATGAAATTCTTCTTTTTTACATCTTCTCATTGATTATAATTTTCTTTTCTCTTAAGACCTTGGTCATATTGATTGTAGTTAATTTGATGTACTATATACTAATTTCAAAATTTGCACCAACTCAGAGTACTATCTATTGGTTTAAAAAACATTGACAATGAGTCATATTGTTTTACTTCATAATTTGTTTAGTAATTTATTGTTGTACCTTGGACATTATGTATGATACAGTGGATAGATGGACAAACTGCAGTTCCTGGTATTGCCTCAATTCCTTTTGCTTTGTTTAAAGTATGCAGAGGTTTTCTTTTAGGAAGTAATAGCTCAAGTTATAAATTTCCATTCCATTATGGAAAGCATCGCCTGAAATCTCTGTTCATTTCTTGCAGAGTTCTACTTATTGCTTACCTCTTTTAAAATTACTTTTAATAAAAAATAACAGTGTATAACAATGTGACAGTTTTAAAACACATTAGTAGTACATTTCAATATTTGATACAATGCATATTGTTGTCCTATTAGTTCTACAGAGCACAGGGTGTAGGTGTTATAATTTTTCAAATCCTTATTGGTACAACAAAATTTCTTCTCATTGAACTAAGAGAAAGTAGTTGTATACATAATCCAATGTTCGATAATTGCAGTGGGTTATTGGTAAAACTTGCAGTGTTGGAAGCTGTGGATTTAAGCCTTTTACAGCTCAGCATTCTAACATAGCTTTATGTTTTATGGCTTGTGGTTAAACTTTTCTGCTGGGTGGTTAAGGGCAAGTTTAAGCAAGACCTGTATAGCAAAACATATAATTTTTTAATCTCTCAAGGTCAGTCAAATCCCCTCAGGGTTTACTTTGGAACCATGTACAGTGCTTTGTAGAACTGTTGTCAGTGTCAGCCATCTGAATAAGTCATGGCCATTGCTTGACCAGTTTGCTTTCTGTGAAAGCCTGAGAGAATGTTTTCTCCCTAGGTGACTCTCCTTTGGCACACTGTGTATCTTCAGTCCCTTTCCTTTGTAGTCCCATAATCTCCTTGAACAGAAAATTTGGGAAACCACTGAGTGATAGGATGTTATAGCACAGGTTTTCTTACGTCCTGAGTCCTCACTGAAATTTTGAAAATATTTTACCTAATAAGTATTCAGACAAAGACCTTCTATCTACAGTCTATAAAGGATTTAAAATCACCAGGGTCCCAAAATTCAAAAACCCAATCCAGAAATGGGTATCCAAGATGAACACACACTTCTCAGAAAAAGAAATTCAACAAGCCTACAAATACATGAGGAAATGGTTCACTTCAGTAGCCACTTGTGAAATGCAAATTTAAACAACGCTTAGATACAATCTCACCCCAGAAAGAATGGCTTTCATAAAGAAATCAAATTACTTACCTCTCAGTGTCATAATCTTACTGACAAATGTGTGGTTCAGGGTCATCCAGGGATTTAGTTTTTAAAAATACTTTGATGCCCTTACTTTTTGTCATTTTCTCTTTTCTGAGATTTCTCCTTCACTTTTCACCTGCTGTGTTAGTGATGATATCTATTCTCAACTCTCTTGGCCAATGAGATGATAGATTTCTGATTGTATTTAGCTACTTTTCCTCATAAGGTGTTGTTAAAGGCCAACTTCCGCCTAGTTTCTGTCTCCTTTAGGTTTCTTTCCAGCACCTTCCAATACTAGTTATTCCCTAAACTCCATAATACTTATATCTGGGATGGTTTGGCTGTCATAAGCTACTCTGTTATTATGGGAAGCAGAATTTCAGATCTTCTCTTTCTCTTTTGAGAGAGAGAGAGAGAGTTCTTATCCTCCCAAGTACTGGGGTTACAGGTGCACATGCCACCATACTGTCTCAATCACCATCTCATTGCACCCCAGGGGTGGGGCCAGCATGGAACACCAAGGATTCAACCCAGTCCCTGGACCTGCATAAGCAGGTGCTTTAGTCCACTAAGCTATCTGGCCAGTCCCAGATTGTTTCACTTTTTAAAAGAAACCAATAATCAGAATTTTTCTGTAAAATATCTGTGCTATTTACTATAGATAGATGCACTGATTTTAAAATATCTTGTGTGAAGTAAAAATCAGGGCTATGAGCCAAATACAACCCATGGGCCTCTAGTTTGCAAAATCTGGGCTAGTTCAGTTCACCATCCTAGAGTTGGGGAAATACGTTCAAGGAGTTTGTGACTTCCCTAAGGTCATCTGGAATATCATTGCAAATGTGGAAGTAGGCTGGAGATTTCTGAATCTCAGCTAAGGCCATGTTTAAGGCCCAGTTAATGTCCCTTTGCCTACCTGCTATGAGGTAACTGCTTACTGAGTAGAGTTTAAATGGGAGACAGCAGACTAAAACCCCGGGAGAGAGAAGGCAGGCAACCAGCCAGCTGCGGGAGCGAAATTACCACAGGCCGTTACTCAGTTGCTTCTTTGTCTCTGACTTGGATATTAATGTTTTGGCATAATAAGGACAGATAGATAGTTGCCTGGTGGGGTGACTCAGTCCCCCCAATCTAGCCCTCCTCAGATAACTCTTCCATTTAAGGTTGCCAACTCTCCCATGCTCATGTGTCTTACTTGAAATTCTAATCCAAGGCATCGGCATGCTGAACTTTTCTCTGAACTCTCCCTGTCCCTAAATGTCATTGTCACTTTGTACAGCTAGACATGGAACATATCGTTGTACCTGGGGCTTTGGGATACTTCTCTCATAAATGGCAGATTTAGGGTCAGACAAGGAATTGGTACATCAGCCATAAATCCTGTGACGGATAATGGCAAATTCATTTGGCTGCTGGCATTTGATTTGCGGTTGTGTTAAAGGTCTCAGAACCTCTTAGAGGAGTACGATGAGAAAAATATGGTTCAAAGTGCCCATCCTAGCTCCTTGTTGAGTGCTGGGTACTCAACAGGCAGACAAATGGGAGCATGGAAGATTCAGAGCTGGTTCTTTTCTACTCGGTAACATTACTGAGTTTGTCTTTATGCCTCTGTTTCTCTTTCCTGGGCTCCTTTCATCATCTTTTACAGTGGTTATATCATCCCTTTTGTAACCCTTTTCCAACATGTACTTTCTTTTCTCCTTTATGTTTATCCATGGCTAGGGACACTCTCTTCTCAGGAGGAGATCTGATGTATTCCACAGAGCCTGAGTGTGATAACATTTCAGAGTTAGAGGAAGCTTCTCAACACTTCCAGTTTGACACCTCCATGTCACATAGGAGGAAGAAGGCAGCAGTGACTAGGAAGCAGGAAGAGGGGACTGTGGTTAGTTAAGAGCAAAGGCACTCCTAAGAACTCAGTCCTGTAGGTCCCTTCCTATTAGTCTAGTGCTTCCCCTTAACTAACTGAAGTCATTTAACTTTTCACAAAGATAAAGCCAAACATTTCCTCTGTTGTATCCTGTTTACTCAAGGGTAGGTGATTTACAGCACCTTCTCCTGCCCTTCATCTTGCTGCTGTATTGTACAATACCAAGCTGTAATCATGTGAAATGTCAATATTTGACCCATGCTAACCTATCTAAATGTCAATTTTATATGGTTCAACTTAATACTTCAGATTTGACAAACATTACGTGTTGGTTCAAAAGCAAAGGCCACCAGGTCTTCTGTCTGGGAGGTGATTGATCGGAGGGTTGGCTGGCTCTCAGGTGACAGCAATGCAGAGCTGATGACCCCAAATCCCAGGTTGGAGGATGGTGGTGGTTTCTGAGGTCACATCTTTCTCCACACCAATCCATAAGCCTCCCTCCGAGCCAATGTCCCAACAGTAGTGTTCCCAATGGAGCCCTGTTTCTTCCAGATATTGGGCTTTGAGTACTTGGCAAGTGCAAAGCAGTTGGCTGATGCCCACCGTAGACTACCATGTTCTGTGGAAGGTGAAGTAGCCCTAGCTGCTGATGAGCCCCACTTCGAGCCTTGGACCCAGTCCTCTTCAGTCAGCTCTAACAATCCAAGCTTTTGGTTTTCTTATCCTGAAGGGGAGTGGGGGTGGAGTTAGGATTAGGGTTCTTCCTAGTTTGTGAAAATTAAACAACCTGTTATGCAAAAGTATCTGATCTGTGTCTGGCACACAGTGTGGCCTTAAGCAGTTGCTTCTTTTAGAAGACACATATGCATTTGGTCATTTCAGACTGCCAAGTGCTGTGCAAGGTCAAAAGTGACTTGGTGCCAGTTTGTAGATCTCTCTCCTCTACTGCCTCTTCTGCAGAGAGAATGTTTTTGACAGATAACTGGATTCTGTGGATCAAGTTTATACTCCAAGGGAGATTGGATTGTTATTAAAGGCACTGATACCTTTAGGAACCTTCGCTATTTCTGCTCCCACTTTGGGTTCATGGAAAAATGCTGAATGAAACTTTTATTTATTTATTTAGTTTTTGGTACAAGGTCACACTGTGCAGCTCAGAGTCCTAGTGGTCCTCCAGTCTCAGCCTCTGAAGTGCTGGGATTATGGGCATGTGCCACCATGGCTACTTTTGGTGGTGCCTTGCCATGGGGCTGGCATGGCATGTGGTACCAGGATCGAACCTGGGTTCTTGCACTTGCTAGGCAGGCACTTAGATCACTGAGCTACCTCTATGACCCTGAATTGCCGAGTAAAACAACTTCTTTGCTGACCCTTATGACCCACTGTGTAACCCAGTAGAGTCCTCCAGCGGTATTTGCATAATGTTGTAAGTTCCAGCCCCATATTTAATGGTTGGCGAGTGTGAGGGTTAAAGGTGGTTTTGCTCGAATTGTAGATTGGCTCTTAGAGTCTGACGCCAGTGCTCTATGTCCTTTGTGAGGAAAAATGCTGCTTTCACCCATAGATTATCAGGGAATTCCGGCCCAGTTCCAGTTGCCCTGTGGTAATGGAGCACTCTGTTCCCAAACAGGTTAAGAACTGATATCCCCATTATGTAGCATATCATGAAATGAATGTTATTGTTAAGTATAAGGACAGGGCATATTAGTGGTATCTTTTATTACACAGTCTTCATTATAAAAGAACAGCTATTGTGAAAGTAGTCCCTGTTTGATAGGTAGCAGGACATTGTTCTCGTGTGCTGTTGGTGCTGATTAAGGCTGGGATAATGCACTGTTCCTGCCTGTTATGTCTGTCAGGAAACAAGGCAGGCCAGGGTAAAATAGATGAGTGTATGTTGGCAACAGATTAAAAGGACCAGTGTACAGTCCATTAATAACTCTCATATTTAGGATTTGCTTCCTACTGTACTTATGGATTGGCAATATTTAATCTCTTCTCTGGGAGACCAGCTGAGAGAACCTTTTTCCCCCTCCTGAGTGATAGGCCTGGATTTTGTGAGACAGAGCATTTGTCTGTCAGGGCCCATGGCTGCCACAGTGATTTACCTGCCGTCAGATGATGTTGGTGTCCGGTTGGTGATACAGCCTTGCTGAATATGGGGAAATTTGTTACCTTTAGCTTTGACAGGAAGATAATTGCTGATGGTTAACAGAACTGAACCAAATCCGTTGGTTTTTCAGTAGCACAAGCATGGGACCAGTTCTGAGAACCCTGGTTTTTCCTCATCAACTTCAATACAAGTGTTCTTTTTTAAAGGGAGAGACTGTGTGTGTGTGTGTGTGTGTGTGTGTGTGTGTGTGTGTGTGTGTGTGTTTGCATCTTGGTGGTAATATAACAAATGCAAGGTTATTCTCCTTTTTAAAAGAAAACAATTTGCTATAGTACACAGCACTGGGGCAGAAAGAATGCTTTTCCACTCTATAAGAGGCATTAAAGGAGAGTTGAGCATGCCTTTGTGTGTGTGCACATGCGTGTGTGTGTGTACATGTGTGTGTGTGTGTGCTTCGCAGATGTGTTGTCATGGAATGCCAGAAACCACTGATGACTCGAGAAGAGGTGACTCCTCAGCAGGACACTGCTTTGTTGTGTCGTGATCCTGAGACTATAGAAACCTGGGTCTGCATCATGAGGTCTATCAGCTTTTCCTCACACTCTGCCACCAAATGACTCACTTAACCATGTCCTGCAACATGTAAGCCCTGAGGGCCACTCTACAAAAGTCTTAGGATAGGAAGAATCTCAGAGAGTCCTTGGGGTCACCTGTGTGTTTCAGAGAGCCATGGGCAGCCCCAGGCTGGGGAGGAAGGTGGGTTTGATAGCATTCCTTAAAAAGAATGTGCATCCAGAGCATGGGGCATAATTTATAGTTTGAGTAGCCTCTAGAAGGAATGTGAACAAGTAGACCTTTCTTTAAGCCCTTTCCCTATAATCCCCTGGCCATTAGAATAATGGTCTCTGAGAAGCTCCAACATCATGCTTGGGATGCTAATTTGGAGGCCCTGCAGGCCTTGAGTACCTTGATATTTGCCCATAGAGAGCTGCTCGAAGCACTCAGTGATGCTGTCTTTGCTTCTGTGGGTGCTGGCATGGGGAGAACCAGTTCTCACCTCCTCTATCTCTGCTTCTGTAGAATCCCCACCTTGCCTGGAGTCTCCCAAGAGGGGCAGAGGTGTGGATATGAGCAAGACTGCCATGTGTCAATGTTACCGCTTTTTCCTGGAGACAGAAATGGTCTTCTCCACACCAGGAGAACCCTGGGCCCTTTGGTTTGTGAAGAGAACATCTCCACAGTCACAAGGGGCAAGGACTCTTGAGGGGAAGGCCAGGATTGGGAACCACCAACATTAGCCTCCCCGCGTAAGTCTGCATGTGGCTGATTCTGTCTTATCCAGGCTGGCCTGGTTGCCTTTTTCCTTTTTTACATCCATCCTCTGACTAAGCGCTCCAAACCATTGTCGGCGGAGCTGCTGGCTCCCTTCGGGGTTTCCTGCCAGGGGCCGCTGTACTGGCCCAGCCTTTGGCAGCCGCTTCCCTGCCTGTGGCAGTGGTGCTGCACCTGGCTTGCACTTCAGCCTCCCGTGTTTGCAGGACACCTTGCCCCTGGACTCCGCACTTAGCCGTATAAGAGCACAGTATCTGGCCACAGCACTTAGGCAGCAGTCTGCCATGTTCTTCTTCCATCCTGGTACTGATGCTCCGCGTGGACTGGGCTCTTCTCTCCTTCCATACCATGGGCCTCTTGAGGGCTAAGCCAGAGCTCTCAGTTTGTTCTCCTGAGATGTTCCCTCCTGTCATTCTTGTGTGGCGACATCTCCTAAAATCATTCAAGCTCCAGCATCAACACCGTCTCCCCTAGGGAGTGTTTCCTCTTTCCTTGGAGGCAAGTGGGGTCCTCTTTCGGGGCTTCTTGTTATATTTTTTTTCTTTTTTTAAATGTATTTTAGTACAGGGTCTGCAGGGTCTCACTGCACAGACCAGACTCAGTGACCCTTCTGTTTTCAGCCTCCCAAGTGCTGGGATTACAGGTGTGCACCACCATGCCCAGTCTCAGTTGCTATGTCAGTGCACGCCAGAGATCAAACTGCTTGTTATATTCTTAGGCTGCCCCCTCTATTTTCACATCCCTGCTGCTTGCCAGCTAGTCAGCACCACAAGGACCAGGAACACGTCACACCCTGCTCTGTCCTCCTAAGGCCTGACCCAAACTTCTGCACAGTGGCAGCTTCATGATGTCTTCTTGAATGAATGGATGAACTCAGAACCTGATGGTCACCTTCCCCTTCCAGGGCTGCTGTTCTGAATGCCTGGTAATGGGCTAGGCTTCTCAGATGAATGCTTTGTTCAGCACTCACTATGTACACGTCATTGATTGGTGCTGGTGAGCAGGAAAAGACACACGCATCACCATTGCCCAGCTCCACACCCATGGCAGCCTCCTGGGATCTCTCGGCAAAACCCCATAGTCCTGTACAGCATTGCTGGTGGCTGCTGTGTGGCCCCCATAGAGTTAGCATTCAAAGTGATGATGACTTGCCATGCCCAGTTCAGTTACCAAAGAGGACACGAGAGGCATAACATTGTCCTTTCCCAAGATTATGTTGAGTTTACGAGGAAAATTAAAGACTTTGAAAGTGCTTAGTAGGTGGGACATGAAAGTGATGGTAGAAGATACAACCAGATCCGGAGCTAAATGGGTGATGGTGGAGAAGCTGACAACATTAAGGAGCTTGGAATCAAAGAAAGCTGCCTGGAGGAGGTGGGCTTCGAGGCCAGGCAGGAGAAACTGCTGTGCGGGCAGGGATTTGAGGACACAGGCCTGAAGACTGGGAGTACTCTGTTTTTCCCTCTTTGTCACCAGAGCCTCCAACAGTGGAAGGGACAGAAGTCACAGGGGCTGGGAAGAGTCTGGCAAGGTGTTGTCTGATGGGAGAGCTGCGGTGTGCCTCTCGGTCCTATGAGTGATCAGTACACAAAATCCCCCTTCTTAAAATGTGCCTTTCCCTTGCGGTCCTCTGTTCCATTTCAAGTCTGTGGACTATTGCCGTGTATTTGCTTGGCTCTCCATGGGTAACCTCTCTCCCTGCATGATAAATACACATTTGAAAATATCGATTTGCTGCTCCCCCTTTGAAAAGCTTAAGAAGTCTGACCTCTGCTCGCCGCCGTCTGACTGGAATTTTTCAGGCTGACCAATCGACCCCTGGAAAGGCTGAGATGTTACCTGCGGCCCTTGAGGGCCTTTCTGCAGGACCGAGGCTGCCCTGGTGGTGGCCACTTGGCAGACGCCTGAAAGGAGGGCCTGCTAATAGAAAGCCGTGTGCCTACGGCTCAAATCTAATGACTTTTAAATAGCTCACAGGAACAGGAAAATCTCCATCATGGCATCTTAGAGCTTCGCCCCAAGGGAAGTGCCATTTTCCAGGCTTGTGTTGGAAGCCCTGGGGTCCCCTTGGCCCCCCAGCGGATGATGGCATCTTGTACCTTCAAATTTGCGCCCTACCTACCTCCTGCCCCCACCCACCAACTGCTCTTCATTTTATTTTCTTTCTTTGGTTTTACCATGGTGTGACCTCGTGTTATATTTTTTCTGAATGACAATGAAAGTAATTGAAAATATTGATTGGCAGTACAGTTAAGTTGTCAACACAACCATTTAATTTGTCAGGAGGACTTGTTAAATTGTCAAAAATCATATAAAAAAACTCCTTCAGTCACTGATGATATACATTAGAGATGTTCATGAATCAAATGGGCCATTTTTGAGATAAGTGTTCAAGAAAAATCCTGAAATTGTTTCCCTCAGATAGGTGTGGGTTCTGTCCCTTGCCTTCTCTGTCTCTGTGTCTCTTTCTCTGCCTCTCTCTGTCACTCTCTGTTTCTGTCCCTCTCTCTCTCTCTTTCTCTGTCTCAGCACACATTATTAAGAATATTGGCATGATTTTGAAAAGCAAGGTGAAAGGGGGATTTTTTTTAAATAGCGGTTCCACTTATAGTATCACAACAGAGAATAAATGATTTGTAGCAACTTGATTAGTATAGACTAAGGCAGATGCCCAAAGATTATGAGGACAAAACCTTTCAGAATTACCTTTATGTGTAGTATTTAAGTATTTTTTGGGTTTGTGTTTTCCCCTGCCTCTGAGGCAAGTTTCTGAGAAGCTCTGGGCTGCTAGCTTTCCCCGTATAAGATGAGTGGGCAACTTCCAGCTTCCTGTTCAGATACTGGGGGCACTGTTGTCAGCCTCTGCTCATATTTTAGTTTCTGAAGGTGTTCCCAAATGGGAGAGAAATTGGAAGGAACTTTATTTAAATTAAGGATAATGTGATCTGCTACTCCTGGTCTAAATGAGTCAGATCATTGTTGACATCTTTTTTTTTTTTTTTTTTTTTTTTTTTTTTTTTTTTTTTTTTACCTCTACTTGGTATCATAGTGAATTAGTCCTCCAAAATCCAAGCCTGAAGAGATAGTGTTTCAGTGGAAGGCTATGGGCCATTCTCATCATTCTTAGGAAATCTAGTCTGGTAGGAAGAATTCCAAGACTTCTTCCTAAGACCCATTCCCAGAAGGCCTGATCCTCAGAGCTGGTCCTGCGTAATGCACTGAGACATCACTGCACCAATGGCATTATGGTGGATGGCCATAGGGGATGTGATAGAAGGAAGATTATCCAGGTGGGCCACCTCTAGGCCATGGTTCCTTAGCTACAAAGCACTTTCCTCAGCTGGTGGATTAGAGAAGTGATAGATACACAACATGAAAGCCATTACTTGCTTCATGATGGAGGGCTTGTGTGAGGAGGTATCTGGGTAGCTCAAATCAGCAGATAGTAGATTCAGCTGGCTGACAGCAAGGAACCAGCTGCAAGACCAGGGATTCCACCAGCAGCCTGAATAAGGTAGAAAGGTGATTTTCTCCTCCAGTGGCCCTGGATAAGAGCATACCCAGAATGACATCCTGATTTAGCCTTATGATTCCCTGGGTGCAGATGCAGGTGATGGTAGTATAAGGGTTGAGCTCATACATCTACTTCTCTGGTGTGGGGGCCAACTTATATCCTTCCAGGTAAAACAGCCCACACCATAAGCTCAGGAGGGCTCTTGGGAAGATGCTGTAATAAATGCCTGCAACACGTAAACTGCAGGCCAGGGCACTAAGGTGCATGCATTTTGCCCTTTCAGTACATCTGCCACGGCATGCATCTTACCTAGTCCCATATCTTCTGTTAGAGTGGGTGACCAGGCCCACTGGTGAGCATCTGTCTGCCTGTGCTTGGGCAGCCTTGGCAGCCATTCCTGGTGGTTCTGCTGAACTGCAGCCCCCAGGGTTTCAGTCAATACATCACCGAAGAACTCTTCATGGAAGACTGCGTCATTGTCGTCCGGAACTTTCTGTTGACATTTCTTGTTAGGATTCAGAAGACACTGACTTGAGAACCTGCAGAATGCTTGTGAGTCACTGTGTTTCTAACACTCTTGAATGATAGAGAAAGTGGTGCTTTAGTGGAAAATATAAACATTCCTAAACTGAGTTGAAAATTTCCAACAGTACCAACAGTGGAAATTTTATGGATATTTTATTATATATAAGATAAAATCATATATGTGATTTTACATATAAAATCACTCATATACAATATGAGTGATAAAAATCCATGCCTACATTAGCCTGAATGAATTATTTTAATAATAGTGAATCCAGTTCTTCCACAGATGCTACATTTTAGTTTTGAGTGCTGTGGCTTGCTACATCCTGTGCTGAAGGCCCTGTGGGGGACAGCCTAAGCCCTCAGGGGGCTTACATTTTACCCACAAACAAGGACAGAGACCTGGAGTAGAAATAGTCAAAGAACACCTGAGTACATAGGGAGCAGAATGAACGGTGTGGGACATTAAGAACAGAGGGTTTTGTTGTGTTTAGCAAGGAACAAGCTGGAGGGTAAGGGGTAAATGATCTGTGAACTTAAATAAATCAGCAGTGCTTATTGTGTTTGTCCATTGGGGTCTCCAAATTACCTCTCATTTGTCCTCATTCTGGGCATTTAAATGGGGCTGATGTCAGGTGCAGAATGCACGAGGACCTGCAGGGCAGCCCTTTATTCTCTGGGTTCTGTCCAGACACCTCTGAAGGTCAGAATAGATTGGGAGGGCTGCAGGACTTCTATTCTTCTACCGTCACACGAGTCTTGTCCCTGTAGCCAGGGCTGGATCACTGCCATAGCAGTTCAGGGTCTTTGAGCACCTCTAGTTTTTGTTGTTGTTGTTATTGTTGTTTTCTTTTCCTTTCTGAAGTTGTTCAGGGGCTCAGGCTCCACTTGCACAGCAGCTTTGCCAGCCTTTACCTGGTCTCCCATGTCTTTGTTGCCAACACTGCCTCACCAGTCTGGTACTCGTGTTCTGTGTCCTGGGAAAGACGAGGCAGCACTAAGCACAGCCTGTGTGCTTTGGGAGGAGATGGCACCAATTCTTCATACTTTACAGGTACTTTGTTAGTTTAGGCTTTGTCACATGGCATTGCTGAGCTGCAAGGGCGTCTGGGAGGCGTAGTCTCCTGCTGGGAGGTCATGCACCCTGCGGCAGCTCATAGAGGATCCTGTTACTTAGAGGAAAATAGGGAAAGGAGTGGCAGGAAGAGGTAGCAGTCTTCTGTCATTGCTATCTCTGCCTTCTCTCAATCTTCTCTTTTTCCCCCCGCTCAGCAATGAGCTTCTTCCCTCGGGTTTGTTCTTCTGGCATCTATACCTCTCACCTTTACAGTCTCCATGCTTATAATAAAATGTAGCACATAGTAGGTTTTTAAAAAGTGTTTTCTGCTGGACATGATGGTGCCTGCCTATAGTCCCAGCACTTGGAAGGCTGAGGCAGGAGGACCATGAACTCAAGGCCAGTCAGTTCTATGTAATGAGACCCTGTCTCAGAAAGCTAAATGGGAAAAAAAAAAAAAAGGTTTTCTGAATGAGCAACAAATCAGTGAACGAATGAAGAAATGGATTACTGAAGGCACTCACAGCCTGAGGTCCTTGTCTCTTATACAGCAGGCTTTACATTTGAGCCTATTCAGCTGGACCATTGATGGGCTGTGCTGGCTGTATTTGGCCCCAAGGGAGGCTGCGTGGCTTCACCCGTGCCACAGTCTTTGAACTCAGGACTGGAAAGATGAAGGGATATTCCATTAATCCTTGCACCATTTGGCCTTCTTATCGAGTGGCCCAGACCCATCCTTTGTTCCAGACAACAATGAAGGGTGCCTTTAAGAAATCTCCAGTGAGTACCAAGGCATTGCAGATTAGGTCAGTGGAACTGCTGCTAGGTTGAGCATGATGGATGAGCAGGAGAATGAGTTTCTGCTGCACGGTATTGTGAAATCTTTTCATTGTCACCAACGGGCCTATGAGGGGCTGATGAATGGGGGAGCAAGTGTCAGAAACGCCCTTCCTTGCCCCAGTACAGTTTTAATATCTCCCTGAGCTACAGGATGAGTATTGATAAAAGTAAAGTTTAAAAATAGCCACAGAGTGATGGGTGGCCATGATTTAAGGAGAACGGCAGTGGGGTTAGAGAGGGTTCATTTTCCTGAAAGTGCATGAGAGGGAGAAAGCAGGAACAAGAGCAAAAGGAGAGGGAGAGAGGAGAGAGGGGGAGAGGCAACCAGAGTTGGGCTGTGAGGGGGAAGAGCAGGAGGCTTTTATAAGAAGCTAATGTGATAAGGATGACGAGGGCTTTGACGGATGAGTTAGATCCATCTGGTCGCAGTATATGTAATAAATAGCTGTGCTTGGCTTTGACCTCTCGCACTTACCAGCCGCATCTTTCTCTTTGGGGATATCCAGGAGGGAGCTTCCATTAGAGCAAAGAACCCGTCAGGAGCCGGAGCTGGGGATGTTTATGGGCTTGTGCAGAGGGCAAAGAGGAGATGGTATCCGAGTTACAGGTTTATAAACTGAAAACTGTAACCTGTGCGTGCCTTCCTGGAGACAGTGCTGGTGACAGAAATGGTATTTTCATGGCTGTCACTGCCACCAAGGGGAGAGAGATGGATGAAAGGAAGGGGGGGGGCTGAAGTCCCAAGAAATGTGTAGGGGACACCTTGGTTTCTCGCTCATGTCAGACATGTGCTCCTTTTGTCATACTTCCTTCTGCTTTGAGCAAATGTTAAATTAACCTGGAATTGAATGGTCCTATAACTAGGTATATCACTCTTACCTGGGATGGTTTGGGAATGGGGTATTCCAGTCAATTCAATTTTCCGGTTACCTTGTTAGAAACATTATAAAATGTGTTTGCTCATATTCCTGCCTCAGAACATTCACAAGAGTGAATTTATCACTGTGGGCCTGGTGTTGGTTTTGGCTTATTGTTTTCCACATCAGTGACTGTTGTCTTCCCCTGAAGATGGAAACTCTGTCCTGGGCCGGGGGAGTAGGTCAAAGCATTCTGGTCCAGAAGACCTGCCTAGTTTCTCTAATAAACCTGTGCTGATTTAACTTTGGGGGGATAATTAAAGTTTTATGGACTCACATTTAGGAAATGGAGAGGAAGGAAATGGAATTGCCACTGAGTAATAAGGAGAGAATCTGGAGACACAGTGGCCCTGCCTCTGGGAGCTCTGTGCTGGCCTGAGCAGGGCAGTGCATTCTTGCCACCCAAAGGCTCTTAGAGGAAAACAAGGCAGAGAGCTTCCCACCCATGCCCCGTCTTGCGTGGAGGAACGCCATGAGCGTCACTCTGATGTAGCAAGCCAGCCAGACCATCGTGGGGGAGGGGACGATGGCCACACCCTGCATGATCCTAACTTATCGCCTCTTTGTGAAGGACCAGCTGCCCGAGGAGCTGAGAGTGGAACCTGGCACAGGCCTGGTGTGGGTCAGAACTGCCCTCTCTCTGGGGCCGCTGCCCTCTGAGCATCTGCCCCACGCCCTGATCCTTGATACTCATGCACACTTTCTCATTTAGTTTCAAATGCTTTTGGCTAAATGCATCGCCAGGTTAAGAACTGTGCTAAGCAATTATGGAAGTCTGTTATGTGTACGTGGATGCATATATGTGCATATGTGTCTATATACGTGTCATCCATATGCTTATATATAAGAAATAAGAAATAACTAATCAACTCATGCTCACATGATTAATGTTCAATATTTAGCATCAAAGGAATCCAAACGCTGCCTGATTATAAGCACCTAATTTATTAGCCATCTAATTTAAGAACTTCTGCTGCTTCTGTTTACCTTGAAAGTTAGTTGTAAAAAATCACGGAATTTCTCCTTTTGGAAGGAAGAGAGAAGATGACATAAAAGAATGGAGATGAACCAAGCGGGGTGTTACAAGGTTAGCTCGCTGTCATCACACTACCCTCTTCCCTCTGCCTAAGTCTGTGATGCTCTACTTTTTTATGCTCTTCAACTGTTTGCCAGGCATTGTTTCCCAAATACCCAGTGCCCTGTTCCTGCTAGGATGCCCCCTCTCTCTCCACGGATGGCCCACACTGCTTCCACTTCCCTGCAAAGGAATTCCAGCTTTTCAGGTTTGTCATCTCAGCTGGATGTGAAGGGGGAAACTGAGTGCTGGAGTTAATTGACATTAGTTTACTTCACTTATGAGTGGAGGCTCGACCAACATCCATTTGTCTGATATATGCTAAATGTCTGATTGTGTCAAATTCCCTATGGATAGTGATATTTAAATTATTTGAGTCATTTATCTAATTTATTTGGTACAGGCTCTCCCCATGCAGCTCAGACTTGTAGTGATCCTCCTGTCTCAGCCTCCCCAGTGCTGGGATTACAGGCATGCGCCATCATGCCTGATTTTGGTGTCCAGCTCTGTGTGCCTGGAATGTGGTACCAGGAATCAAACCAGGTCCTTGCACTTGACAGGCAGGCACTTAGACTGCCAAGCCATCTCCCCAACCCTACAATCATAATTAGAAGAGGGCATATTTTAATCCAAATCAATATACAGCCACTGAATCTGGGCAATATGGCAGAGGAAGAATGTTAAATAGTGGTGTTTATGGAGGAAAAGAAGAACTATTTCCAGAAAAGAAAACAGCTCAAAAAACAAAGGATGATAAATGTGAATATTGTTCTTTATGGCAAAACCACTTGGAAAGATTTGAAGATACAAACTGACCTCACATAAAGTATTTATAAAAATTGGACCCCGAAACTCAAAGACTCAACCCTGAAATGGGCAACTAAGATGAATACACACTTTTTAGATGAAAAAATACAGATGGCAAATAAATACATGAAAAAGGGTTCACCATCATTGGTCATCTGGGAAATGCAAGTTAGAACAACACTGAGATTCAGTCTGACCCCAGAAAGAAGGGCTATCATCAAAAAATCAACCAATAACAAATGCTGGAGGGGCTGTGGTAAGAAAAGAACTCTTCTCTACTGTTGGTGGGAGTGTAGACTGGTACAACCACTATGGAAATCAGTGTGTAGAGATTTCTTAAAAACTAGGATTAGAGGTCCCATTTGATCCAGCTATTCTCATTCTGGGTATCTTCCCCCAAAACATAAAAACTCTCCTTGGCCTCTGTGCCTGCTTGCAGGCGCTTTAATCCCCTGAGCTATTTGTCTGGCCCTTTTATTATTCTCTTTAGAATAAAGAAATATAAAAAAGAAACTGACCTCAGGCACTAGGGACAGAAAAAGGAGAAGAATTTATGGGAAGACTTGCATTATACTTGGAGCTGAAGATTTCTATATTGGGGAGGAAGGTGGTTTTAATCAAATTTATAGGGGCAGACCTAGTCACCAAACTGGAAAGGCCCTTCCTCTTTGTATGCAAGGTAGTCAAACCTTTTGGTTGTTTTAAAATGACTTTGTTGTATGAAGGGAGAAAAATACAAAAGCCAAGATGAACAAAGAAAACCGTGGATCTCAGAAGTCACCCCTTTCCCAAGACATCTTATCTATTATTTGCTCCAAAGAGAAAGCCAAAAAGAGAGAAGAAAAATATTTTCAATAGTCTTGCCAGCCCTCAAATTAAAAATCAATACTTTAATACATTTCCTTCCAGTATTCTCCTACTTTTTAATATATTTTATAGACCATCTTTTCACTTGATTTCACAGCTTGTGTGTATTTTCTGTATAACTACATATCCCTAATGAAAAGTACTTTAATAACTACCTAATATTCTTGTACTTAGGATGTTTTATTTCCTTGTTTTACTGTTGTTCAATTCCTAGCACTTGTGCTCCCCAGGTGGATTTTGTCAGTTTGGTTTGACGACTGGAGATGGACATGGTGGGTCAGAGGGTAGACATGGTAGTGGGTCCCATAGACCGTGGCCACACTGATTTGGCAAGAAGCCATTGTAGATTTGTATCCCTGAGAGAACTGAGCTGTAACATAAATTCTGAAAAGCAAAGGAGTGGCCAGGGATATATAGATGCCTGTTTAGCAAGTGCAAGGTCATGAGTTCAATTCCTGATACTACAAAAAAACAAACATGAAAGACAAAGGAGCCCTTGGTTCTCAGTGAATGGGTTCAGGAAGTCCTCACTGGAAATGAAAGAATGAGAGAGCAGGAAAAGAAGGTGAGGACCTAGGCCAGTACGTAACTTCCCCGCTGGCAGGCGTTGATCTTAACACTCATGGTCTCTTATAGTGAGAGGCACGGGACAACACTAGAGTTATTGTAATCTAGTACCATAATGGGTGGCCTAAACAACAGAACTACATTGTCTCATGCTACTGGAATCTAGAAGTCCAAGGTCAAGATGCCAGTAGGCCCAGCTCCTTCTGAGGTGGTAAAGGAGACTGTGGCAAGCCTTATCCCCCACTTCTGGTACTTGGTGGTCATCTTTGGTGTCTCTGGCTTCTGTGAGCATTAGCTCCATCTCCTTCTTTATCTCCACATCTTCGCAGGATGTTTTTCTGTGTGTGTCTGTATCCAGAGACCCTGGCCTTTTCTTTTCTTTTTTTTTTTTTGTAGTGCTGGGCATTGAAAGCAGAGCTTTTGCACAGAGCTACATCCCTATCACTTTTTATTTTTAATTTCAAACTAGGTCACTGTGTTATCCAGACTGGATTCAAACTGTCTCAGGATCCTCCTGTCTCACCCTCCCAGAGAGCTGGGATCACCAGCCAAATTCCTTCCATTTTATGAGGATACTAGTAATACTAGATTAGAAACCCACTACACCCTACTGTGATCTTATCTGAACTCCTAAAATTGCAGTGACAAGATAGTAGGAATTAAGATTCCTGGTAATACATTTCTGAGGATCACAATTCACTTTTTTTTTTTTTTTTTTTTTTTCTTGTTTCTTTTTTTTTCCGGAGCTAGAGATTGAACTCAGGTACTTGGGATTGTCACACAAGCACTTATTTTACTGAACTATCTCCCCAGCCCTCTACAGTTCACTTCTGTGAGCCCCTAGGAGTGAGCTACGAGATGTAGGCCCTGTGAGTGAGTCACTTCCCTTCTCCAGGCCTGGGTTTCTATCTCTCTAAAATGAAGCCTGTGGTTCTCAAAGTGGGGCCCTCGACCGGCAGCATCAGTGTCACCAGGAACGTGTTGGAGATGCAGATTCTGAGGCCCATCTTGGATGTCTTCCATCAGAGGCTGAGTGTCACAAGTGTCTTTTCATCAAGGCTTCACAGTAGCTCTGGTAAACATGCAAATTTGAGGCCCACTGGACTAGATTACCTTTGGGATGAGAATCCTGAAACTATTGACATGTCACACATAGGCTGGAGGCTGTGCCCCTGCACGTGGCCTGTGTTAGAAACCATGAGCCCAGAAAATGTCTACAGCCAGCCTTTTAAACTCACCCAGTCTTCTAGATTTTGCTCTGATGAATAGCTCCAACATTTCCACAAGGCTCTTCTGTTCTTCTGGTTTCCATCCTGTACCCCCTGAAAAGTAAATTCACTCAAAGTCATGTTTATTGATCAAAGAACACCTACCAGGCCAGGGTCCAATGTTTTGGGTCACAATACAGCTTTTATTTTGGCTAAACTTCAGCTTGCCCCTTGTTTATGCTCTTTTCCTAAGGGACAGTAAAGGCCAGCAAGATGACTTGGCTCAGGGACCTCAAAGTAGAAACATCCTGTTATTGATATATGGATTGCACAGAAAGGCCTAATGGAGACTGCTGCGGGGTTCAGGGAAGGCCAATTAGTAGGATTAATTCATTACAGTCCAGCTACATGCTGTTATGTCTATTTATTTATTTAGGCTAATGTATTTTGCTTATCTTCTTATAACCATAAGTACCTGTCAATAGTTGATAATGTACTTGAATTTCCTTCTGTATATTAAATTTTTACATATTGGAGACTTGATGACAGGAACCAAAGTTTACTTTCTACTTTGACATCTAGATGACTTCAGGCCTTATTTATACTAGGAAAGTAATGCAGTAGTGCTTCTCACAAAGTGGCCAATCAAGGTTCTCTACATCTGACATGCCCTAATATTCTTGTCCAAGCCATTCTTCTTGTATGAATGCATTGGTAACCATGCAAGAGGACAAAGCTGTACATGGGATAGTGCAATGCTTATCACATTTCCATGGCAGGACAACATCTGTTGTGTTTCTTTCCTTCAGATGTGGTAAGCCACCTTATTTATCTCTCCTTCTTACTTTGTCCTTCTTCCTATGACAGCTAGTTGTCCTTGTTGTCATGTTGCCCATGTGGTTTATCCATAAGAGGGGCCACTTCAGTGGGAAGATCGTAGGTCTGGGTGCCATCAGCCTTGCATTCCAACCCCAGCTTGTTGGCTGTCAGGGTGTATGCAAAAAGCTCACATCTTTTCTCCAACTTTCAATTGCAGTTGTCAGATGGTGTGAGACCTGTTATACCTGCTTTGGGGTGAGACTAATAGTGATAACAAAAATGAAATTGCAGAAGTGGCCGTGCTTGAAGAAATAGAAAACAGAGTACAGATACCAGAGAGTCTATACATGTCTGTACACATTTGAAATATTTTTGTCCAGTTCAGATTAAAGGCAAACTGTATTATTACCGTTGGATCTGCTTACAGAGCGAATATGCTAATGTGTGCGTGGCTAATGGTGGTGGACTTGCTTTAATCCTTGTTGCTTTGGGGTGCTGCATTTCATTTTCTGGTGATGCAGACCTGGTAATGATCACCACTGATATTTACCACATTTTATTAATGTTATTTTTATGATCCTGCAGGAGATAATTAGGATTGGGTTTGTTTGTCTCATTTTCATATTGTGAAATTTCAAGCTAAATAGTTGTATGGCAGAGAGGAGCAAAATAGCACAGAAGAGGAAAATGGTGCAAAGGAAACAACCCAGAAACCATGTTTAACACGGGTTAAAATTAACATAGCTCTGTGTTCATTATTTATATCTATTATGTGAAAAATACACTACTTCACTTAAAAATTGTATGTTAAAAATGTTCTGTTTCTCCATACCATTCAGAGGAGGACCAACTGGGGGCTCAGGGTGGCTGGGGATCCTTTAATTTATTTATGTCAAAATCTTCATCTGATTCCTAACATTTAACAAAAACAGACATTGGCTGAATTGAGCTTAATAACTTCTTTCTATCAGTCTGAGAGTGAATTTCATGCTAGACTCTGCTGGCATAGCCTTATGTTTTCTTGCCTTTAAAGATCGATCCTTAGACAAGGAGATCTGGGTTTAAGTAAAACTTCTCTTTGTACATAAAATGATCAAAATAATGGAAGTAGGAGGGCACATCTGTGACCATAAATCAGATCTTTACGGAAGCTGTGACCCCTGGACATGTACAGAGAATGTACTTGGGACAATATATCATAGATGCTTTCTAGAATCTTGGCTAAGGGTACCCTGAGCGAGGTCAGAATACCTGGCCTGCTCTTAACATGTGCTATCTAGTAGCTGCCCAAGCCTCAGTTTCCTTACCTGTAGGGAAAACTGGTCATTACCATCAGGACTACTTCTCAGAAGTGAGAACTTATGTGTAAACAATTTGGCGAAGCCTGGTACCTAACAAGCTCTCAGATGGTAACTGCTGCTTTTTGTCTGTATAACTGCGACTGGCATCATAATAATTAGTAATTTCATTGAGTAATAGATGTTACCTGTTGCATAAATCAAACAGAAAAGAGTTCCAGAGAGCAAGGTAAGGGAAGGGTTTGGACCCAACCATGTTGAAATCTATTATAAATCATGACCATGCATTTTAAAAAATATATCTTATGTCTATAGAAAATGACTCATTTAGAACTAATGTTTGGGACTTCTAAGCTGTATAATTGAAGTATATCTGAGCGAATGGCAGGAACAGGAGAGGACTGCTTCCTTATCCACATCCCTACTAATGAAGTGGAGCGTGACCTAGAGCTAGACCCTACCTCTTGGGGGTCCCGGATGCAGTCATACACCACCCATTTCTTGCGCTTTTCTTTTCCGTGTGGCTTGCAGGTCAATGCATCATGACTTCTCTCATCATCTCGACAGAGTAAGTTCCTAGGTCATTGCAAATCACAGGGTTAGGGTTCAAGGTCCCCATCTAAAATCCAAAGTGTTGGCTTTCTGCAAAGCGAGGGTTTGTGACTGTTCTTCCCAGGGCCTGGTGACAAACTCTCTGTCATCCCTGGCTTGGGACACTAGGTTTGTGCTTGTGTGGAGTGCAGCACACTGCGGCCAAAGCCTCAGCCACTCCTGAAGCACCTCTGCCCGCCTTTGCTGTGCCTGCCCCTTACCACCTAAACAGTCTGATGGTGAAGACTGCACGATGCACATGGTAGTTTCAGTTCTTCCTACTCCCTGCTCTAATATCTACATGATTATGAAAATGCCCGTTTCATGTGTTTATCCCCATAGCTCATCCGGTGCCCTTGTTGCAGTACCTGTGTCTCATCTCAGGCTTTGGACAAGGCTGAGTGGCTGAGAGCCCCAGATGCGCATGGCAGCGCACCATCCTCTCCTCCTCACTGGCTTTGTGACCTGAGC